>PKSG01000967.1:933-15329 GCA_002916505.1 Tolypocladium paradoxum | reverse complement strand
CGCCTATGACAAGGGCCTACGTTGGCATCGGGAATTTTAAGCTTATTGGCACGTATTGCATCTACTCATAGGCTCATAGCCTACGATACGTGCCTACGATACGTGCCTACGATGCCTGCGTGTCTACGTACCTACATGCCTCCGAGCCTATAAGTAGATGCGATATTACGTGCCTACCTTACGATGCCTGCGATGTATGCCTGTGATGCCTGCGTGCCTACGTGCCTACGTGCCCGCCTATAAATACATGTAGCAGTGGCCTAGAGCCCTATAGATGCACATATTTAGTGGTGGCCGGCGATGCTTATATAATATCGTACGGGACCCCGTACACCTATTGGGCTCCGTAAGGCGCCTAAAGAAAGTCTTTCTGCAGTGGTTGTCGTACCGCTCCGGTTGAAGCTTGTTGGTCGCGGCTGCCCGCATCTGGCGGGACGGGAACAATTTTAATAGCCCTTGGACAGGGCCATGGTTCTCGCAAAATTTATTCCCTTTGCCATTCCACGAGGACACTTGTCTGTGACGCAATGGCACTCACCACGCTCCCCTTCGTCCTTTCCGCCGTCATCGCGGCTGTGGCTGCGGTACCCGTCGCTCACGGCGTCGACGCTCGAGACGACGAGACAGGCAAGAAATGCATCGATGGAGAGACGACACAGTTTGGACTTCACGATCAACTACAAGGTCGTACCACCGGCATCTAATACCAGCAGGACCGGGTATCTCATCGACCCGGACTGGATGGCAGCTCACAAGACCGGCAACAGCGTGGCACGTCCCATCCCACGCCGAACAACCTCGCTTCCATGCAGAATTAACGGTTGACAGCTCGTTGACGATACGCAAAGTCACTTCGCAGAGACCAAGTGGCAGTACAGCTGCAACGGGACGCCAGGCTGCGTGGCATATGTGGGATACGAGAGTACGTCCCTCCGCCGCTTGGCCCACCCTCCCGCGACAAGCGAACTGACGTTGTTACAGACACGGGCACCACCAGCGACTTCGAATGCTACTTCTTCGAAACCCTGTACGTCGGCCGCTATCCGTGGCAAGCTTTATACTTACTTTATGCCAGAATCGAGCCTGCAAACATCGTCCCTCGTCATGGTCCTAACATGGACCCGCGCGAGCTGACACACGCTTTCAACAAGCTCTGCAACGCGAAAGCATTGCATGAGGACAGCGGCCAGGACTAAGTGGCAATACAATACCTACTTTCCATGGCCGTGTTAGTACGGCAGGTAATCAATTGAGGATGTGAACACTCTGAGAGCCTCCAAACGCCAACACCTTGTCCCACCCGTGAGCAAGCTTCACCCTTGTGAGGTTCACGCCCACCTCGCATGCGTATCATTGCCGCTCGCCCAACTTGACCTCTTCGCCCTGCTTCTCCAGAAACTGCCGCGCCTCCTGCCACAGCTCCGCCTCCATGTCCCGCCCCACGCCCGTACTCCGGCTATTCAGCCATCCGACATCCAGCCCGCCCACGGTGCCCACCCCGTTCGGCTTGAGCGACGCCTTGGCCGCGCCGTTGGTGTCCTGGCGCGGCGCGTTGGACAGGTTCACGATGCCGGCCTCCTCCAGCGCGAGCACCTGGCGCTTCATCCGCACGTCGACGCTGTGCAGCGTGGTGAGGAACGAGTCCGTCGCGGAGCGGAATGCCTCCTTTTGCGCGGGCGGGTCCAGGGCTGGCTTTCTGGCGGCGGCGTCTAGGGATGGGTTGGCGCTGGACGAGGTCGCGGGCGTGGTGAGCGCGTTCAATGCGGTGGCGGCGTGGTTCATGAGCTGGACGATGGATTTGTCGATGGCGTTGAGTTGGTGGATGTTTTCTTCAACCGTGAAGGGCCGGTGGGCCTGGGGGTTCTCGGGGGCGTCGCCCTGGCCCATGACGACGTCGTCCGGCGTGCCCATGATAGAGGACGACACTAGGAGCAGAAACAGATGGATCTGGTATTGTGGACAGAGATGGCGTGAACGGGCAATGAGCTGGTGGGAGCGTGTCGGTTTCTGGGTCGAATTGGACGCTGCTTGCTCTGATCGGCGCCAAGCACGTGCCCCGCTCAAGCCAAATAGGGAGCCCTTCTTCTCAGATAGGTCGCCACAACAATGTTACTTGTTTGCCTTGGGATTCAATGTTGAAGTTGTGTGTGCAGGGACGGACTGGGTCCGTTGGTGGTGGGTGTCGCTGGGTGACAGGTGTCGTTCGGCGTGGTCGCTAAACTCCGTATGCCGTTACCACAAGCTCCACCATCCACCGAGAAACGTCCACAGTTCACGTCCACGTGTGCTCTTCAGGGAGGAAGATGTATCCCCTCGACGGTAGTTCACGTATGAGACTCTAAAATCCATAAAGCTGAATTTTATCCAAGGGATACTTTGAGGCGCAGGCCTGGCTTGAATATGAGGCCGCTTAATCCTCGGCTATCCCGTCAGCTGGCAGTCGCCAGTGGACACCAGCCATTCAGTCGCGAAGTGGCGACACTGTCCAGCTTTATCTCAAACTCAACTCATCAGGCTCTTCATCAGCTCATCATCGACCGTCTCACGCGGCGCTTCTCGTTCTCGCCGCCTTTTCAAGTCATCCGGCGAGTCTATCTGGAGAAGGCGGGACGGAAATTGCGGCCAAACGTCGCTGCGCTCGCCTGGGCGCATGTTGGAGGAGTGCACTCCTTGCGACAAGAGTCGGACAACAAGTTGCGACGTGCGCAGAGGGTCGCTGGCGGCAGCAAGCACCCGCGCCTGGACGGCTTCAAGACATCAGCGTCTTCCCAAGAACAAGGTCGTGCAGCCGCAGCATCTTCTGCCGACATGTCTGGCCAGCCCCCGGCCCAAGGGGCTGCTCCAGCACCCAACTACGCAGGTCAACCAGCAGCGTCACCAGCCGGCCCTGCCCCGACCGCCAACACCGCCTCCGCATCCTCCGGCGGCGGCGCCATGTCGAACCAAAACTTGAATCAAATAGTGCGTGTCCCGTGGCCTGTCTGTCCTCTGCTCTCGCACGCCCCCTGCCTGTTGCGTGGGCTCTGCGCGTGGCAGCGCGTCTGTCCTCGAGCCTGCTCCCCGCTGTATTCACTGCTGCACACACCGCGCATCAGCCGTCACCCTCGAGGCACACGCTCTGTTTGCGTTTGCCTGTGCCTTTCATCCCTTTCCGAGGTTCTTGAACCTCCTCACCGCCCCGTGGCGTTGCCTGTCTGCACCAACGCACTTCATCGCGAGCACACTTGCAGGATCTTGATAATCCGCAGTTGAACGCGGCAAAGCTTCCAGCTGATATGTCAATTCACACGCCCGTGCCGTCTTGTGCCCAGTACCGGGCCCAGAATGAAACCGTATTGCTTGCCTCATGCCTTCCTCACCGTGTCGACCGCTCCCTTTGCTGGGCACCAATGGCCACGCTCAAAGCTGACTTTCTATCCCACAGGTAACTGATTATCTGCTCAAGCGAGGATTCAATCGCACGGAAGAGGTATTTCGTGCAGAGTCCAAACACCTGGGTCCAGATGGCAAGCCCATCCAGCAGCTGGCCAACATGGGCCCTAAGAAATATCAAAAGGCGTTCAGGCTGTTGAAGGACTGGGTTGACAATAATCTTGATCTGTACAAGGCAAGGCTCATTTTCCCGGGACATTTGACCTCGCACCGCTAACTCCATGGCCTCAGTTCGAGTTGTCAAAGCTCCTCTGGCCCATGTTTGTCTACTCCTTCTTGGAGTTGGTAGGGAACGGGTACGCCGAAGACTCCAAATTGTTTCTCAAGGACCTCGGTCACCACTTCCTGCCGGTGCACGCCGACGACATCAAGACGTTTTCGACAATCACGCTGCCGCAGCATGTCGCCGACAACTCCATGGCGAAGCTCTACAAGGACAACAAATACCGTATCCCGCTGAATCAGCACGCAACTGGCGATCTGTTCAACTTCCTTGAGCGAGAGTCGGAGCAGGGCGGCTCCGTCATTCGACAGGTCCTAGTTACGTATTGCCAAATCGACTCCACCGCACGCGGGCCCATCACGCCGTTTAGCTTCGAGGCCGTCTTTCGCAGATCCAAGAATGCCGACATCGAAGACGTGGATGCCAGAGAGGGCATCCCGGGCGTCAACATCGGACTGTCCAATAGGGACGTGCTCGACCCAGCGGCGCCGCTCAAGCTCGGGCCGCTGCCAATGGAACCTGACCTTCGCGACGACGTGCGAGCGGAACTCGAGGACGAGGAGCGGCGAAACCCACCAGCCGAGGGCAGTACAAGCTTAGTCGAGGACTTTGACCGGAAGATTAAGCGAGAAGAGAGTGCCGACGCGCCCAGCCGAGCCGATCTTCCATTGCCCCCGTCGCGGCCGCGAGACATTATGCTTGAGATGCAAAAGGTGCGCGAGAACCGAGATCGCTTCAAGATCGACGGCCGAACTGGAGGTGTCGGCACATCTGTGAGCTCGTGCATGTTCACCTTTCACAACACCCTCGGAGGGTAGGTCTCGCTCGCCTAATGACAGCTGATGTGGCAGCACTAACACTCATTCCAGCGTGACTTGCATGGACTTTTCGGACGACGGCCGGCTCGTCGCTGCCGGGACGGGCGAGTCGTACATTCGTGTGTGGTCTCTCGACGGCACGGAGCTCCCCACAATGAACAGCCACGAAAAAGACGGAAAGTTCAACAGCCGGAAGCTGATAGGGCACGCCGGACCCATCTACGATGTGTCGTTCTCGGACTCTGCTTCTGGCCCTCCACAGAGGTTGTTTGGCGACGAAGGTCGACAAAACGCGCCCATGGACGGCAGGCCGAAGCTGCTGCTGTCATGCGGCGCTGATGGCCACATACGACTGTGGTCCTTGGAGTCGTGGACGTGTTTGTGCCTGTACAAGTCGCACGACGGTCCTGTGTACCGCGCGATATGGGGTCCGCACGGCCACTACTTTATGAGCGGCGGGTATGACAAGATGGTACGGATTTGGATGCAAGATCATGCGTCGCCCCAACGCTTGCTAGTGGGACACGACACTGCCATATCGGCCATCGCCTGGCACCCCAATGGCATGTACGTGTTCTCGGCGTCTGACGAGACGGACAAGTCGATCCGAATGTGGTCCGTCGTGACGGGGCAGTGCGTACGAGTCTTTTCGGGCCACGCCGACTACATCAGCGCGCTCGAGTGTGCCCCGACCGGCGCGATCCTGGCCAGCGCCGACTGTGCCGGTAACATCTTCTTCTGGGACATCAACAAGGGTACTCGCATCAAGCGCTCGCGTGGTCATGGACGTGGAGGCATTTGGTCCCTCAGCTTCAGCGTCGAGTCCACGGTGCTGGCTTCGGGTGGCCAGGACGGAACTGTCAGGCTGTGGGACGTCCAGTCCCCGGCCGATCCCCACAAGGTAGCCCAGCAGGCCGGTCTAGATGCCGCCGCTGCTGGAGCAGAGGGAGCAAACGCGGCCGGCACAGCCGCTGGCGCCTCACAGTTGAACGCGGGAACCGCAGGACAGTCGTCGGCGACGGCGGGCAGCGGTACTCACAAGAAGAAGGGCAAGGAGGTCATGGTGACCCCGGACCAAATCAGCGCGTTCCCGACGAAGAAGACGCCCGTCATGAAGGTCAAGTTTACCAGGATGAATCTCGTGGTTGCGGGAGGGTGCTACGACCCCGAGCGCTAGGAGCGTGACAAGGGCGAGGAGCTCGACCACATCTCGCGCGCCCAGGCGTGGGAGTGCCTGCTCAAGCAGCAGGTATGGAACCATGGGAGTGAGTTGTTTCGGAAGCCGTGCAAGGAAACCCATGGCAAATCCAGGAAGAGAAAAGCAGACGAGCAGCTGGCTGGCAGGGCGTAACGGCAGCATGGTGGTTGCCACGGAGTTTCGGTGGTTGATGCGTCTAATTTCGGGTGCATTTATAATGCTCTTTATTGCGCCTGTAACATAGACAGGAATATCGGGATATGGCAAACCAGCTGAGCCACGTTGGCGTCTTGCGTGAACTGTTGAGTCGTGGTCACAGCAGGTGATGTGTGGTGTTTGGTGCAGGGGCGTGCAAGTTAGGTACGGAGCACAAAGTACCAGTATCGCGCGGCCTCAGAGTGGGGCACATCTTCACCCGGAGCCCGCCTGCCTTACGCAATTGGAACCACCATGCCGACCCTGACGTTAATAGCTTGCCTAGTCCGTGCTGACGACATCCGAGCATCTATCGTCCGTCCTCCTCACCCTTAGCCTCACGCAATACTCGACGCCGTCCTTTGCACGGAGAACACCGCAGCCATGGACGTCGAGGAGTCGCCGTGGGCCGACTCCGGCAACAGCTCCCAGCAGACGTCCCAGAACGACCGTCCCGGCTCGCAGCCGTCGAGCTCGCAGCCAGCGTCCTCGACGGCGCCTCGCCCCGCGCGCGGCCCCCGTCGCCTCGTCGCCCAGCCTACGCGCCTCGAGGCCGTCGAAGATCCCCTCGGTCCCCTCAGCGGCGGCGGCGGCGGCGATGACGACGTGCCCGCGCGGGAGGCAGCCCCGCCCGTGCCGCCCCAGAAGGAGCAGATGGTGATCCGCACGACGATGCCGCAGCAGCAGCCAGCGCGGCGACCGGCGGACGCGCACCGCGTCGACGACGACGAGTTTAACGGGCCCAGGGGGCCGAGGGCGCCGCCGCCGGTGGACGCGGCGCGGCCGAGCAGCGTGAGGAGCAACACGCAACCCAGTGTCAGCGTCGAGCAGGCCTCCAAGCCAAGCTTCCAGATTACCGTTGGGGACCCGGTCAAGATTGGGGACCTGACGAGCTCGCACATTGTCTACTCTGTGCGGACAAAGGTTGGCGCTCCCCCGTTGCAATCTGTCTCTGCTGTCGCCGGAATCTGACTCCTCTGCAGACCTCATCCAGGGCGTACAAGCTACCCGAGTTCGAGGTGAAGCGACGATACCGTGACTTCCTCTGGCTGTACAACACCCTCCACGGCAACAACCCCGGCTACGTCGTTCCGCCTCCACCGGAGAAGCAGGCCGTGGGCCGATTCGACAGTAACTTTGTCGAGGCCCGGCGAGCCGCGCTGGAGAAGATGCTCAACAAGATTGCCGCGCACCCGACGCTGCAGCACGATGCGGACCTGAAGCTCTTTTTGGAGAGCGAGGCGTTCAATGTCGATGTGAAGCACAAGGAGCGAAGGGACCCCCTCCCTGCCGAGAGCAAGGGCGTGCTGGGCTCGCTAGGCATCAACGTAGGGGGCGGCAATAAATTTGTGGAGCAGGATGACTGGTTCCACGACCGCAAGGTGTACTTGGATGCTCTGGAGAGCCAGCTACGTGGGCTGCTCAAGGCCATGGAGACCATGGTCGGCCAGCGAAAGATGATGGCCGACGCCGCAGCTGACTTTTCGGCTTCCCTTCACGCGCTCTCCACGGTCGAGCTCTCCCCCTCGCTCTCTGGGCCCCTCGATGCCCTCTCCGACCTGCAGCTTACCATCCGCGACGTATACGACCGCCAGGCCCAGCAAGACGTGCTGACCTTGGGCATCATCATCGAAGAGTACATCCGCCTCATTGGCTCCGTCAAGCAAGCTTTCAGCCAGCGCCAGAAGGGCTTCTACGCGTGGCACTCGGCCGAGTCGGAGCTTCAGAAGAAAAAGGCGACGCAGGACAAACTCCTACGACAGGGCAAGAGCCAGCAGGACCGGCTGAACCAGATGAACGCCGAGGTCGCCGAGGCGGAGAGAAAGGTGCATCAGGCAAGATTGCTCTTTGAGGAGATGGGCCGATCGATGAGGACCGAGCTCGACCGGTTCGAGAAGGAAAAGGTAGAGGACTTTAAGAGCGGAGTGGAGACGTTCTTGGAGAGTGCGGTTGAGGCTCAGAAGGAGGTAAGCTGCCAGCCCTCACACCTCGTAACCATGACTGATGCTGACATTCACCAGCTCATCGAAAAGTGGGAGACGTTCCTGATGCAATTGGACGCTGAGGACGACGAGTCGGCCTTTTACCGGCCACCCGTCTACCAGCAGCAGGCCAAGCCGCCCGGCAACACGGCCATTGATCGCGCCCGGGCGAATATGGACGACTCGGACTAGGTTGTTTCATGGGAGTAGTCATTGGAGCCCCGGTGCTTGTACTTTTGTCACGGTTGTAGGGGCGATTAGTGGCGGCTGTGACTTGTGATCCAGAGATGCGTCTTTTATATCATGCAAGGCGCGGTGAGCTCTATTGCTATACATATTGAACATACTTCTCGCCGGTTCACTGGCCCCAATGCTGTCCATGCCGGTCGATTCGTACACTCCTCCGTCGGTCATCCCCCAATGTCTCGATTATATCTTATTTCCTCCTCGTAGGCGACTTCTTGGGGCCCGAATCCTTCATGCCACTCGCATCCTGCGGCGCATACCCGGTGATCAAGTCGGCAAACCCATCATCCTGCGCAGTCTCGTCGGCGGCCGCCTCCGCAGCGCCCTCCTCGCCGTCGGCACTGGCGTCGAAGCCGCGGCCGAAGCGCTCGCGGAAGGCGGCGAGCTTGCCGGCCTCGTCGAGCTCGACGTTGCGCAGGGACTTTTCGCTGGGCTGCCAGAGGAGGGTGTTGCGGGTGTCCTTGGCGGCGCGGTAGAGGGGCGCGGGGGAGGTGGTGCGCAGGGTGTAGGTCGAGCCGTCGGAGAGCTGGACGAGCTGGGTGAAGGTGTAGGGGCGGCGGGGGCGGGGGACGAAGGTCGCGTGGCGGACTTGCTGGCTGGATAGCCGTGGTGAGGCTCGTGGTGTGGTGCTTGGTGTGAGGGTGCATCGGCAGGGCGCGAGGGCCAGGGGGAGGGAGGGGAGTTTCCCCATTGTTTGCTGGGGCGCGTTCGCAGGTCTGTCTCTCGATGGTGATTGATGTCGAGCTCGAGAAGTCGAGATGGAGAGTGGATGGCTTTGGCGGTGTGTCTCGTCTCGTCTTGTCCTGAGCTTGAAGTGAGCCGGCGAGGAGTGTCGCAAAATTTCCGGGCCGCTCCCTGGCGCCAAGCCATCAAGTGGGTTATCGATAAGCAAGTGCGATGTTCCTCGCCGGCGCCGTCGCACCTCTTCGAGGCGCAACACCAATTCCCGACATCCACCACCGCCGCTGCCGCTGCCGACGATTCGGACGCAATTGGGCTGGGAGAGAAGTACGATGATCTGGAGATTCCAATGATACACTGCAGGGCGATGCGCAAGGCGTCGCTTGGGGTGTTGCGCGGAGGCATCGCCAGCGGGGCGACGAGACGATGGGCTCTGGGTGCGCCGCGGAGGGCGTTGAGCCTGCTGAGCGTGGCGAGGGGGGTTCATGATGGCGTGTTGGGGGTTTTGGAGATTGGGGCTTGGTTGAGCGGGAGGCGGCCTCTGCCATATTCCTCGACATTGTCACAAAAACGGACGCAAACCTCATCTGCTTCATACCAACAACGTGAGTTCCTCGTCGCGCAGTCACTCTCACCACGAGCTAACCACCACGCAGAACCTCCCATACAACGCTTTCAAAGCTCCTCCGCCGCACCCTCCTTCCACGCCTCCCCTCCCGAACTGCCAACCGCCGACCTCGACGCCGAAGCCTCCCTCCCCGAACAGCTCCGCTCCGTGATGCGCCTGCTGGCCAACCCCGTCGTCGTCTGCACATCCACGCACGGCGGCGTCCGCCGCGCCATGACCATGTCCTCGTTCACGTCGCTCACGCTCGCGCCCACGCCGCTCGTCACCTTCAACATCGCGACGCCGAGCCGCACGCTCGACGCCATCGCCGCGAGCGGGGCGTTCAACATCCACGTCCTGGCGGGCGACGCGGCGGGCGCAGCGGTCGCGGACCGCTTCACGCGAGGCAACGTGGACGGCGTGTTTGAGGGGCTGGCGACGCTTGACGACGGGGAGGATGGGGCGCCGGTGCTGGGTGGCGAGGGCGTGCTGCGCGTGCTGCGGTGCAGGGTGCTGGGGGATGGGCCGGAGGGGGGGCTGGTGAGGGTGAGGGACCATGTTATCGTGGTGGGCGAGGTGGTTGAGATGATGCCCGGGAGGAAGACGGGGGAGTTTGGGCTGGCGTATGCGGATCGGAGGTACAGGCAGGTTGGCGATGTGATAGCCAAGGACTGAGTGTTCATCCGCGATGGAGTCGGGGGGGCTTGATGAGGCCAAGGCTGAGTGTATTATTGAATAGATCGTCTACATCGGATAGACTGTATGATACCGGGATGCATAGACCTAATCCAAATCTGACAGGTTGTCAAGTAGCATTGCCTTTGCAGCCATCTCGTTTGCGAGGCGTTTGAAGTGACGTCGCTGACGCCGCGACCAGTCTCTCGCATTTCTAACCGCAGTGAGGCCCAGCCGGAAAGACTCTTGGTCTGCCGCCAGACACCACGCACCCAACCGTGTCACTACGTATGATTTCCTTTGCTGCTGAATGGCAGAACAGGATGACAGGCGTATAGCCTGAGCCAGCCGGTCTGGTATACGCAGCCAAGGCTGTACGCCTTGTCATCACAGAGAGGCTCAGCAACACCATGTATGTCTGGAGCGTTTCATAGCCTCGCGCCCCCAGCGCCGTGGCATAAGAAGCTGACGCTCAGCGCTTTCGGGTGAGGAACATCTGTGAACACATCGTGGCCATTGGCGTGAACACCTGTCGGAGGCCTTTTCGCTGTGCCAGACGTGCCTCGACACCCGAAGACAGCACAATGTCTTGAGCCGGATGGCCACATCGTGGAGTAGCGTGGGGACAAAGGGCATTGTCCAGAACAAAGCCGTCCCATGTTCAAGGCATCCACGGAGCTGGCGGGGCCTTCCACGAGCTGCCATGTTGGGCCACAGGAGAGGGCAGCGCAGACTGCACTTGCAGTGTCACAATGAATATGTGAAGCATCAATGCGAATGCTCGGAGAACCGCATGCATGGGCAACATGCATCTTGCAGACGTTGATGTACCTGTATGTGATGCTGATAAGATAAGCCTCCCGCAGTGGATCCCCGAGTCCCGAGTCCTGACACAGCCTCGCCAGAACGGCCCTTCACATTGCAGCTGGGCCCGGCCTCACAATTGTTCGATGCGGTGCAAAACAGAGAGATGCAGGAAGCATCGGCGAACTGCCTGCAACCCCCTGAGCCGCTGCAAACGAGCGCCCGCGAGGGCTGTTGCTGTGCAACTCCAGGCGGGTCACTTGTTTCTTAGGCGGGCTGCTGCTGGCTCTAGAAGGCTCCATGGGCTCCAGCACCCGCGCGCAGCCAATCAGCGCGCGCGCATCTGGTTGCCGTGGAAAGGCACCAGCCATAGAATCCCATGGAATCTCGACCGCGACGAGAGCAGGCCAGGCACAACCAGCCCGAGCGACCCTTTTTAGGTTCGCTGCTTTTCCTCCTCCCTCGACTTCGCATCTTTTCCTTCTCTCCATCTCTCCCGCACCACACTCCGTTCCCCCAAGACTCCCGCCCCGAGACAGCTGATCTCTCTGGAGCTTGTTCCTTTCCCAAGCATCATCGCAGCGTCCATAGGTAAGCCTCCCCTGCTCCTCCCCCGCCTTGATCCCGCCGTCCTGTCGAGACGCAGCTCTCAGCCTTGCTGCTGAGCTTGGTTCGGCAGACAGCTTCCGCCTTGCCAGGCGTGCTTCTTGCCTCTACGGGCTGGAGAGCGACTGGCTCAGCTTGCCACCTCCAACGCCGCCCAGCCATCTTTCCCCAGCAACTCGCTGACTCCATCGCCAGACTCACAACCCTTGATACCCGCCACAATGGCCGAGACTTTCGAGTTCCAGGCTGAGATCTCTCAGCTCCTTTCTCTCATCATCAACACCGTCTACTCCAACAAGGAGATCTTCCTGCGAGAGATTGTCTCCAACGCCTCCGATGCCTTGGACAAGATCCGCTACAAGGCGCTGTCGGACCCCAGCCAGCTCGACTCTGGCAAGGACCTGCGCGTCGACATCATCCCCAACAAGGAGGCCAAGACGCTGACCATCCGCGATACCGGCATTGGCATGACCAAGGCCGACCTGGTCAACAACCTGGGCACCATTGCCCGCTCCGGCACCAAGCAGTTCATGGAGGCCCTGACCGCTGGCGCCGATGTCTCCATGATTGGCCAGTTCGGTGTCGGCTTCTACTCTGCCTACCTGGTTGCCGACCGCGTCAGCGTCGTCTCCAAGCACAACGACGACGAGCAGTACATCTGGGAGTCGAGCGCCGGCGGCACCTTCAGCATCGCCGCTGACACCGAGGGCGAGCAGCTCGGTCGCGGCACCGCCATCGTCCTCCACCTCAAGGACGAGCAGGCCGAGTACCTGAACGAGAGCAAGATCAAGGAGGTCATCAAGAAGCACTCCGAGTTCATCTCGTATCCCATCTACCTCCACGTCAAGAAGGAGACCGAGACCGAGGTCCCCGACGAGGACGCCGAGGAGGAGGAGGTCAAGGAGGAGGTCAAGGAGGAGGAGGGCGACGACAAGAAGCCCCGCATCGAGGAGGTCGAGGACGAGGACGAGGAAAAGGAGAAAAAGAAGAAGACCAAGAAGGTCAAGGAGACCAAGATCGAGGAGGAGGAGCTCAACAAGCAGAAGCCCATCTGGACCCGCAACCCCCAGGACATCACCCAGGAGGAGTACGCCTCCTTCTACAAGTCGCTGTCCAACGACTGGGAGGACCACCTGGCCGTCAAGCACTTCTCTGTTGAGGGTCAGCTCGAGTTCCGCGCCATCCTCTTCGTCCCCAAGCGCGCTCCCTTTGACCTCTTCGAAACCAAGAAGACCAAGAACAACATCAAGCTCTACGTCCGCCGCGTCTTCATCACCGACGATGCCACCGACCTCATCCCCGAGTGGCTGGGCTTCGTCAAGGGTGTCGTCGACTCCGAGGACCTGCCCCTCAACCTGTCCCGCGAGACTCTCCAGCAGAACAAGATCATGAAGGTCATCAAGAAGAACATTGTCAAGAAGGCCCTGGAGCTCTTCCAGGAGATTGCCGAGGACAAGGAGCAGTTCGACAAGTTCTACAGCGCCTTCTCCAAGAACCTGAAGCTCGGCATCCACGAGGACTCTCAGAACCGCCAGGTCCTGGCCAAGCTCCTGCGCTTCAACTCGACCAAGTCTGGCGACGAGATGACGTCGCTCTCCGACTACGTCACCCGCATGCCCGAGCACCAGAAGAACATGTACTACATCACGGGCGAGTCCATCAAGGCCGTCTCCAAGTCGCCCTTCCTTGACACGCTCCGCGAGAAGGGCTTCGAGGTCCTGTTCCTCGTCGACCCCATTGATGAGTACGCCATGACTCAGCTCAAGGAGTTTGAGGACAAGAAGCTGGTGGACATCACCAAGGACTTCGATCTGGAGGAGACTGACGAGGAGAAGAAGGCCCGCGAGGAGGAGGAGAAGCAGTACGAGAGCCTGGCTAAGAGCCTCAAGAACGTGCTCGGCGAGAAGGTTGAGAAGGTCGTTGTCAGCCACAAGCTCGGCCTCTCCCCCTGCGCCATCCGAACCGGCCAGTTTGGCTGGTCCGCCAACATGGAGCGCATCATGAAGGCCCAGGCCCTGCGTGACACGTCCATGAGCAGCTACATGTCCTCCAAGAAGACGTTTGAGATCTCGCCCAAGTCCCCCATCATCCAGGAGCTCAAGAAGAAGGTCGAGGCCGACGGCGAGAACGACCGCACCGTCAAGTCCATCGTCCAGCTGCTCTTCGAGACGTCGCTGCTCGTCTCCGGCTTCACCATTGACGAGCCCGCTGGCTTCGCCGAGCGCATCCACAAGCTCGTCCAGCTCGGCCTGAACATTGAGGAGGACGAGTCGGAGCCCACCGAGGCCGCTGCTGCCACTGACGCGCCCGTCGCGGCCGCTGGCGACAGCGCCATGGAGGAGGTTGACTAAACGGCCTGCCTTGTGGGTATGAAGAATCGGGATACAAGAGACGCAAAAGTTTCACGGAGTTGAACGGTTATTAGAGAAATCGGTCTGGACTTGTTATTTCTGGTCGTATGGTTTCGTCGTCTTTCTCGCGCTTCGCTTACGATAATTCCCTGGTGTCTTGTCCCGAGAGGGGAGGACGGGGTGTATTCTAGCTAGCTAGCTCTATGATGATGAAGCAGATGAAGTAGATGCGAGAATGGATGGGCGTAAAGAAGCCGTGAAGCTGCGTTTGCCGTGATGTCTGCTGGAGGCTGCATCACATCTGAGCCTACCCTAGACCGGTGCAGGCCACGGCCACTCGATGTGTGCCGCCAGGACCATTCAGCAAGGGGCTAGATTCATTGGGAGGAGACGGATCATTTGACAACTCATGGGTATCCTTGCATTTCGACAGACAAGCCTTCCCCCCTAGTGCACAAGAGACGTAGGCACGGTTGCCCCCTATTCGGCACGCCGTTGCCGTAGCATACAAGCGTCTGCTCCCCGCGCGAATTCGGAACCATCAAACCAGCACATACAGCGCGCAGATCTGCCGAGCA
>PKSG01000049.1:0-32915 GCA_002916505.1 Tolypocladium paradoxum | reverse complement strand
ACGAGCTGTTCAAGGGCGCGCTGCTCGACAAGCGGGCGGGCGGGGCGAGCACCGCGCGGCAGGTCGGGGCGAGCGCGGCGAGCGCCGCTCTGGCGGGCGGGCTGGTGGCCTGTCTCTTTGTGCCCGTCGACGTGGTCAAGACACGGATGAGGCTCGCGGCCGGGAGCGTGTCCGACGGCGTGGCAGGGAGGAGCGCGCGCCGGCGAGCCGGCCCGCTGGCGGTCGCGAAGGGGATACTGAGGATGGACGGCGTGCCGGGCTTGTTTCGGGGATTTACGTTGACGTGTGTGGCGGCTGCGGTTGGGAGCGGGCTGTATCTGGGGTGCTATGAGGCCGGCAAGATCTATTTCAGAGCGCCTAGGGGTGAGGATGCGGATGCTGCCGAGTTTGCTGGCTGAGGAACAGAGGTTGGGAAGAGTAGAACTCGGCTCCGTGTACAGTAGAATAGACAAGATACCCCGCTGGTTGTAACTGCACAAGGTACTTCGTACCCACACTTCGAAGCCGACGAGCCCATTGGGAGGCAGCCATTCCATCCCTGCCTCATCTCGGTTTCATCGAGGATCGTGTTTCTGTCGGGATATCCGCGACGGCGCCGACGTCAACAGACAGACCTCCCCGCGGCGCTTACCCACCTTGTTTGGGATACAGGCCAGACGACCGGATATCATTGGCCCGTCAGGCAGCGCCAAGGAGGCCGAGACCGGCAATTCAGCGCCGGTCGACGACGACCCGTAGTCACTCAATTTTAGGAAGCATTGCTGTACGAGTGGGAATAGTATGACTACGGACCTACTAGACCACCAATCGCAGCTTCGCCGACGACGTCGCTGCAACGGCCAATGAAGAGGCAATTGGCCATGGCATCACACCACCACGCATGCATCACGACTTCTTGAGATGGCAACTACCGATGGAGGGGTAGGCCGCTAACAACGGGGGTGGGGCTCCATCCACTGGCTCGTCACATATTACAGTTGTAGCAGTGCAGGGCGACGTCTGATGCTGATGCTGCGATACAGGCTGCGGGAGTTGCGATCCATACTCGCCTTGGTCGGAGAATTTCCCGGGCACGCACGTCACGATCTCACGAGATGCACTTGTATGTACGAGTACTCCGGACGCTCAGCCACCGGCCTTGAATCGACGGAGGCGCAAGAGGCGGTCGGGAACGGCTTTCGACGCGGCCGTACGACTCGACGAGTATCGGCCGGCGCACAATGAGGGGATTGCCGTGGGTTATTCGTGGACGGCGAGGTGGCATCGCAGCAGGCGCTTGGCCAATACCTACCATGCCAGAGGGACCTTCGCCCGAGTGCCTCCACGACGACAAAACAGACATCAGTCGTCGCGTCCAATCTGAGCGTCGGGGCCGTGCGTCGGCAATGCAGCGCGGGCGTAAGGGCGTCGGCTTCCGCTGTCCGCAGGGCTGGGCTGTAAGCTGAGACGCCAAACAAAGGCAGGGGCAAACTAATACTCGTACAAACAAACGGCCAGACACCCACTGTCGGCCAGGCATGAAGCGTAAGGTAACGGGCGCAACGGGTTCCGTGGCCTGCGGTACCTTGGAGCAGCGGTCCAGCACCCTGGCCACCAAGTAAGTGACTGGCCGCCGGCTGTGCCAGTACGTGCAGCTGGATGCTGTGTAGGTGGGTGGACATTCCAAGCTCCTCCGGGCACGACAGATACAAATGTACCTTGCTCGTGTGCTGATGTGCTTTGTTTCTGCGCCGCGGAGCAGAGACAACGGGCATGGGAGGGAGGGAATAAGACATGATGTACTTCGTACCTCCACTGAGAGGAGCGCCGATCGCCAGTGCTCCACCGCATCAACCGCCCCGCTGGCGCCTGCCGAGGGCAGATCCAGCCCGAGCCTGCCCAGTGGAGCGCCGGTGGAGCGCCGGTGGAGCGCCAGGGCCCGCCGTAGCGGCCACGTTCTGCCCTGGAACAGCGCTGTGGAACACTGGAAGGCGGCCGCTCTGGCCCCAGCACCGTTACCTATTCCCGTTCCGCTGCTCCCATCGTTCCTGCCCGCTTGCCCGCCCTTGGTGGAAAATCTTGGAAGCTCAAAGACAAACGGCTCATCTGCGCCATCGCACCTCTGCTTCCACCCAAAACAACATCGCCACCAGCCTCCACCACGGAGATAGACGCCGCCTCCTGTCTCTCCGCCGCCGCCCAGCTATCGACCCTAGCCGGGCCGTCACCTCGTTCGTTCCGAGGTTCCTCCCCACGAACCGCCGTCGCCGCCGCGCCGAACAGCGAACCGCTGCCCTGGCTCCATCCTTGGCGAACGAGTGCCCGCTTCCTGTCCCGCTGCTTCGGCTGCTGGCCCTGTCCTGATCCAGGCTGCCGGGTCTGCAGGACAGCACCGTGGGAGCAACCAAGCTGCGCATGCCTCGCGCGTCAGGCTCGGGCAAGCGACAGCAAGGCGCCGCCGCAGGGCACCGCGACTCGAGGCACGACAATGGGCTTGTAGGCCCCGGGAAGCGCATCTCGGCCAAGAAGAGCCACGGCCATCTCTCCGGCTCTGCGAGGGCCCCCGACCCTGGCGCGGGCCACGCAGGGCCGTCGCTCCCGACCAACGGCCTCGTCAACGGCCTCGCCTGCTCCAAGAACCACCCCGACGCCGCCGCCGCAGGGCCCGACAACCGATCCAGCGATGCCCTTCGTAGGGGCTCCCTCGGCACCTACTCCGAGACGTCCTCTGAGACGTCCGGCTCCAACATGGGCACCAACGGCGTCGTCGACGGCGGCCACCGCCAGATCGA
The DNA here is from genome assembly GCA_002916505.1 of Tolypocladium paradoxum. Classification (NCBI taxonomy): domain Eukaryota; kingdom Fungi; phylum Ascomycota; class Sordariomycetes; order Hypocreales; family Ophiocordycipitaceae; genus Tolypocladium; species Tolypocladium paradoxum. Next base: position 30,144 of record PKSG01000049.1, on the reverse strand, counting down.
CGTAAGCGCCTTGAAGAATACCGACATCCACCGCGACTCTGGCCCCCTCGAGCTCGCCGCTACCGTCGTCCGGTCCCTGCCCGTGCAAGACACCCTCGCCATCCTCATCATCCTCATGCATATCCCGTATCTGTCACTCAGCTTTGTATATCTGGTATTCGCCTCCCTCACCTTTGTCCCCCCCGTCGCCAGCAGGGCCGGCTTGAACTTCAACTTTGGCGACATGCTGGACGGCAACTCGCATACGCCTTCGCTCGGGACGGTCATGTGCATGGACTTCTTCTTCTTTCTGATATGGGTGTTTCTATGGCCGCCCATCCAGGATTTCATGCTCGACTTTGCCAAACCCGTCATCGCGGTCACGCTCGGGGGCGGCACCAGCGCAACGGATGGCACGTCGAGGGGCGTTTCCGCCTGCTTCACCTGGGTCTTGCTGCACAAGCTGATCCGTGCCTCGAAAGTCTACTGGCCTCGAGTGGCGCGCCATGTCCCTGATGCGTGGCGCATGCCCGCCGTGTTCAACGACTCGTTTTATCCCACGTCTGCCCCGTACGATAAGAGAGATACGCATGGGTGGATTCAGAGTATCCTGGCTATTCACATACTAACCCAAGGCATCGTGCGATACATTCGAGAGTGGTACCTGAAGCGTGAAAGATTCAACTCGACAGCTGGTACTGGGGACCCGGAGGCTGGGAGGAATGCCGGCTCAGGCGGGACGAGCGCCACGAGCGGCACGTCAACGACCGATCCCTCCCACGACAGCGGCTTCACCGCCCTCGATACGGAAGCCGGGCTCCCTACGGCGTCGAATCCAACGACCATGACGAAGAAACGAAGGAAACAGAGCGCGCAAGTACGCCTGCAACAGCCCTTATGGGCCGCACTGGCCAGTACCAAGATTGTTGCCATCAAGGAGTTTGAACTTTCGAGTTGGGGTGGCGGGTCGAGCGGCTCCGACAAGCGAGATATTTATAACTCGGGACATGCCCCTTCGTTTAACCGACAGCCGAAACAGGTATGGATTTCATACATTGGTAGCGACGAGGTCTGCTTCAACACCAGCCACTTCCCCGATCCCGACGACGAGTCTACCGTGCCATCGAAAGTCAATGGGCATGGGGCTCCACCAGCAGGCGTGGACACGTCAAAGCCATTTTACGTCCGAATCAACAACGCATTCTGGCAACCAACTCGCATATTCCCCGTACAAGAGTCCGACGACGAGTGCCCAGAGGGGCCAAAGTGGACGGGCGATATATACGGCTTGCGACCAGCGTCCAAGTATGTGTGCGAGTTTGTGGACACTCGGACCGACAAGGTTTTGTTCACGACAAGCATTCGCACGGTTAAGGAGCCTCTGCGAGAACACGACCCTATGTCGCCTGGTTTACCCAACGGCCAGCAACCCCTCCGCCCAGATTCACCCGCGACTACTCTCCGAACCTCCATTGCAGCTGCCGAGGCCAAACTCGCCGACGAAAAGAACCGACTCAAGACCTGGCGCAAGGAGTGGAAGACCCGCACCAATGCTCTCAAGAAGGAAAACGAGCTTGCCGACAACCAGCTTTCGTCTGCCGGGAACAGCGACGAAAAGTACAAGCAAAAGATTCGACAGCAGGAGACGCAAAAGGCCCAGGCCGAACGAGACACGGAACGCCTCTCCGCGCAACTCAAGAATTTCGACACCGCGCCTGAGCTGAGCGACCGCAAGAAGAAGGCGGAACGGGCCTACTCTGCCGAGAAGAAGGTCTTTGACGCGGCGCAGAAAGAGTTCAAGGAGCATAAATCGCAGCTGGAGACCGAGGTCAAGGCCAAGGAGGTGGAAAAGTCGAACCTCAACACCCGACGCAACAAGATCGCCACGCGAATCGCCAAGGTTGAGAACGAGCTTGCCAACATCGCCGACGCCAACAATCGCGGCTTGGACGAGGCGGAACGGCGGAGACAGGAACGAGCCAGGTGGTTGGAGCAAGTGGCTGCGATTGAGAACAACTACTCGGAGCGCCTCGGGCATGTCATTACCACCAACAACAGGCGCAGAGAGCATCTTCGCGGTCTCCAGGCTCAGCTGCAGGCGTTTCAAGGGTACCTGAACCCATCGAACGGGATGCCCATGGATGTCAACCCCGCCATGATCCCCGATGCAGGTCACCCGTCGTATCAGCAGTCCAGCCCATGGAATCCCAACCCTACCGCCCTGCCCCATTATCGAGCTGGCCTCTGGGCAGCCTCCTCTAGCGACTTGCTCCCGCCGATCTCTGCTCCATCCGGGTCTCCCAGCGTCTCGGCCTGGCAACCACCTCCGACAGCTATCCATTTTGAGCCACGTGGTGCAAAGGCCAGGGCCCGTAGCTCGAGCATGCTGAGCGGCGTTAGTGGCTTCACGGAGGCTAGTGATGAAGGGTCGAGGTCTCTGCCCGCTTGGATGCACCAGCGACCACAGCCGGCCTTTGGTAGAGGGATTCGCGCGAGCGGGAGCAGTGGCAGTAGCGGCAGTGGGAGTATGGGTGATCCGCCGAGTCCAACCTGACGGCTAGAGAGCACCGTGGCTATGTAGCGTGATATTGGGGAGTCGGTTGGAGTAGCGATTGTTTAAGGAATGGAGATTCGTTTCTGAGATGAAGTTGTTCCGTGACATGTCCAAACGCCTGGCTATCCCTGCGAGTATTCCAATTCTGTAGCATCTGTCCATTCCCCTCCTGCTTAATGTATGTGGCTCGTCATCTTTCATCGACGGAATACCTTTGAGCCGTAATTCTCGTCCGCTGTCGAGTCATCGCAGCACGTTGGAGCCATTGACGACGCGCAGTGGCTGTGTGTGAAGAGTCAGGGAGTCCGCATTTACAGTTGGAGACTGCGAAGTTGCTGTTTAGTATTTCACTCTTCTGTACTTTTGAACTGAGCTCTTACGGCAGCAGGGTTTCGGGGGCTGAGCTGTTTTCACGGTTTGTCGAGGTTGTCGAAGCAGTCGGACGGGAGCAGGGCGGAAACGACGGCGAATGTGTGAACAAACGGCCAAATGTATCTTTTTACCCAAGCCGGGGTTTTTCTCGAAGGAGGCTGCGGCGTTCCGCTCGCTGATCTACGGTAAAACGAGGCAGGGTTTCGTCAACCATGGGTGGCTACAAGAACTGACATGGCTCAGCGAGCACAGTGAGGTGGAGGTGGCTCAGTTCTATCTTGGAGGGTAGGATTCGTCTCGATTTACTGTCGTGAAAAGAAGGCAAGTATCATGTTGGGAAATAGAGGCACTAGAGGACACCCACCATTCCCACCCGAGAATGACTCGCCTCTCTCTCGGCACCGCCGCTGCTCTCTAGCGGTGCAATTACCAGCATGCTGCAATCCAGCTCAGGTGCAGCGGCGACAAAGATGGCTGCGACAGGCGCTCTGGCAATGGCTATACGTGCGAGGACAACCGCCCGTGGTCTCGCTGAGGCAAGAAATCCCGCGGCCATTCAAGTCACAGTTCTGGTCGTAGCCGAGAAGTGAGCGAGGGTAGCGAGACATACCCCTCTTCATCACACCCAAAAAGGCCGGAAGAAGTGCATCGAGCTGCCCGTTGATCTACGCCACGTCTGCGATGGTGATGTCTACACAAGCAGGGAGCGATGACAACAACCTGAGCCAGACAGCTGCCCCAATGCTATGCCACACTGATGAGTTCGACAAGGGCGCACTTGGCGCTGCGGTTTTAAGCGGCCAATCTGGATCGGCGGCCACGTCACAGAGGTGGTACGAGCAGCAGGCGGCTGTTTTACACCAGCACGGTTGGACAGGTTTCAACCCTCACTCTATGGTGCTGTCACAACAGCCATGAATCTAGCGCCACTCACGACGAACAGTAAGCCTACCAGGTACTTAGCTGAGGTCTACTCTATTCAAACGTAGATAAGTGTAAGAGGCTGGGCTGCAGTTTGTTCAACAAGCAGGTGCCTTCGTATTGTCTATCTAGAGCCAAGGAAGAAAGAGAGGAAAAGAACGAGATGAGAGTCAGGCACGCAGCCGATAGCTTAACCTTTCGTAGCCCGGCCAATAGACGTACAGTAGAGGTGTCATAGCGCGGTCGTACTTCCAGATGACGACGATGATGTCCTTGTTTTTGGCAACGGAATCAGTCGGGTCGTACAGCGGCACACCGGTCTACCTCCTGCCCGGGCCGTCCTGGACAAGGAGCGCCTCAACTTCAGTTTCTGCCTGCGGGCAGTTGATCGAGATCGCCCTGTCGTCCGCCACATAAGCCGACCCAAGTTTCGCGGAGCAGAACGTACTGGGACCCGCAACAACCACGTACAATGCTACAGAACCGCGCGTTAGTGCATGGATATGCGACATGGTGTAAGCCCAGTGCCACCTCAAAGGGTGGAGCGACGGAACATTGTGCAAATCACCATTCGCAACTCAGGTGGCAGGTATCTGGGAACACTACGAGGGTGTGACGAGAAAGAACAGTGGCCTTGCAAAGCGGAGAGGGTCACTCAATTTCCGGCCGTCTTCTTCTGCTTTGGAAGAGGACATCAGCCCGACTGAAAAGACGGACCAAGACGATATGGAAGGCGAGCGAGTAGAGGGCGTGAATCGCTCGATCCGACGCAAGTTCATGTCCGTCATATTCCCAGACTACCACTGCTGTAAGCTTACAGCCACACAGACCACCACTGCTGTCAAACTCACAGCCAATCATCCCAGACTAACCCTGCTGTCAGCATTGATTTACAGGCCTAGTGTTACCCAATGCGCATGCTTGTTGTGTCTCAAAACTTGGTGAAGATATGCGATGACAAGCGGACTAGTGAGGAAGTGCGACGATAAGCTGACAACCTGCCCGATATGGCGCCGCGCATTCGCTAACAATCCCAACGTCACTGCTGATGAAGTCACCTCAGTACGTGAGACTCAACCCCTCAGCTGACAGTCCTCGCTCTCTGTGATCTATATGTTGTCTATAAAAGGTGTTTAAACACCACGTACTAAGCCCTCGAGTTGCTCCTAAGTCAAGGCCCAAATTCGACTTGATATTTCTTCCCTTATACCATAAAGATACCGTATAGTGCCATCGCACACCTCTTCAGTCCAATATGAAGGCATCAATTTTCGCATCCTTTGTCCTCGGAATCATCGCCGTTGGAGCTATGCCCTCCGCGGATGTTGAGACATTTGTCGACGACGATGGGAACACTTACGTGGGAGCTGACAAAGTTCGTACCGCCAACCCTGGTTCGCTGCCTCATGACTCGTTCACTGTATACGAGCTAACCCTCGGCTTCTTTGTAGGCGTCACTGGCACTCCGAGGCTTGGAGGCCCGTTGCAACTGCGCCGTTGGGGGAACTTGCGTGCTCCCTGGAGGTAACTGCGTGCCTGGGAGGTGTCAATGCATGGGCGATTATGGTTGCTGGTCCTGTAAAGGCGGTCGTATGCAATGCCAACCTGATCCGAGAGATGGCAAGTCATGCTGGACGTGATATTTCGTGGCTACTGACAGCAACTTGCGGGCTCCACACAAAGGGACAAATTTTGGGCATCAAAGTAGGGTTTTTGCTTGGCCTTTCCAAGACAAAAGAAACCTCTACTGCTTCAATCGTTATCTAGTAGTTGTTCAACACAGCTATAGAAATATACATTCATTATATTCTCTGGTTGGTTTGGACGCACCTTTTGTTTTTAAGAGGCAGCCCAGCCACGATCTGATCCCGACTCAGCTTGTGCTGTACTTTTTATTCATCGCGACCTTGCCAATGCCATCCTGATGAAAGCAGCCCTCGAACGAAGCTGGATCGTCATTGCAACTGGCCGTGAAGGGCCACATGGAGCTTTCTTGGCCAGTAAATTGGCGGGTCATGCAGTCCTTGACGGCATAAGGGCTGCACTCAGCTCTATCAACACCACGGGAATTCAACCAGACGCCAGAGTGGCTCCTTGGGGGTACTCTGGAAGGAGCATTTCGTCCCCTTTCGCCGCGGAGTTACAGCCTTCCTAGCTGTGGCAACAGCTGGACGGGAACTACAAAGGCTGAAGGAGGAGGGCGGAATTGTGGCGAGGTGTTTGGTAGTTGCAGGAATTCGTATTTCTTTACCTGAGGTTCAAATCCATGCGAGGCGAGGATTCCTGAAGATGAAAGAGCGGTACAACCACTCGCCAGAAGCCAAGTCTCCGGGCCATTGAGCAGTGGCAACAGCACACATGGCATGGGTTCTCCATCTGGTCTTATGGTATAATAGGTTTGCAATTTGAGGACCATCATCTCGTTCATTCCCACGCTTTCTCGCCAAGTAGTTACACCTCAACACGAGCAGCTGAACCTGGCTAAGCAGGCATCTGGAAGGTGTATTTCAACCCGGAGTGGTTGCTCCAGGGCACAAAACCATCACCATCCTGCTCCGGGTGGCGACTTGGATCTCTTCCCGCCTATATTGACTCTGATGTAGGGATAATATCTAGGTGCATTATCTCAATAGCTTTTACCTATAGACGCTTCTATCTATATACCGAGAGTTATAATCTTATCTAACCGATTTAGCGGGAATAGTTACTTGCTGTCAACGCCCCATATATGGCCAGGATCTTAAAGGCGAAGCTTAAGCTATGCGTCTATAAGCCCGTTATCCTAGACGAGGGTCTCGTCCTCTAAGAGTACTAGGTTAAAGTCGCCTACCACGAGACCACGGCCTATGCTATAAATATAGGAGGTAATAGCGGAAATTTGCTAGGGGCGTCGAGAGGGTTAGATAGGAAGAGAATCTAGATATATATTAATAAGTTAGACTCGAGTTCTAGCCTATCTAGGGCTAGACGACGGGAATAGGATATCATAGTAGAGTATATCCCTCTTAAAGCGACTAGGGTACTTAATCTTCTAGACTAGGCTAAGTATTACCATTATTGCTAATTCCCTTAGCTAACTAAACTATATCTTTAATAATAAAGTTATATAGTAAATAATGGGTCGACGGCTTCATGCGCCCGGTACGCCAGCGCACTGTTCGCGTACATGTCGAATACGGGGCTGGGGGACCATCACCAACAGCACAACAACAAAGCGTCGCCACAGGTGGCAAGTTTTAAGACGGCAAGCATTTGATACAACATCAATGTGAAATGCGATAAACATCTCAACAACTGCGCGATCCATGTGTTTTTGCATAAGCTAGTGTAACCCGTGGCCACGATACGAAACCGGAGATTCCAACCTCCAAGCAACAGACAATACCGTGACTCGCACGAAAACTCGAGAACGGTCAAGCACAACCTGGGAAAACAACCATGGTTTCAAAGCTCCGAGGACAACCGGGGGGACTAAGCACAGAAGTCAGCGGTTCTGTGTTTCAAAGACAATCCTGGGGGAAAGGATAACACACCCTCGTTCCACAGCCACGACTGTTTACTCCCGCTTCTCGTCGCCGTCATCGGAGGCGTTTGCCATGGTGGACTCGTTGTCCGCATTGTCGACGTAGCTAGGCGTGTCCTTGTTCAGGCTGGCGTAGTGCGCCATGTACGCGTCAGTCTCCTGCTTCAGCAGTTCGCCACGCTGGACGGCGGCGCATACCTCCTTGCCGGCCTTGGCATCGCGGCAGTCCACCGCCGCCTCGACGTCGAGCTTCTCACCCTGGGCGACACTGTCGGGCTCCTCTCCGGGCTTCTGCTCGAGGGGGACGCGGGCCATGGCAGTGAGCTTGTCCTGCTCGGTGGCGGTGGTGGCCTTGTCATCGGACTTGTCGGCGGTGGTCTTTTCATCAGGCTTCTTGGCAGCGGCAGCCTCAGCGGCAGCCTTCCGCTGGAACCACTTGAAGCCCTGCTCGCGCTCGGCGGAGCGGTAGGCGGGAGGCTCGCCGTTCGGTCCGAAGCCGGGCGGGCCCTTTGGCTGGCGGACAGGAGCCCCGGCTTCCTGGTCGGAAGGGTGGGCGTCGCGCCCCGAAGCAGCGTTGTTTCCTCGTCTAGCGAAGAAGAATACCTGGGGCAGCCAGGAGGTCAAGCCGGACTTGTTGTTCTTGGTCATGGTGGCTTGGCGTTTGGTGGGATGATGTTTGGGGAGGTAGTTGCGGTGGTGTTGGGTTGTTTGGGGATTCAAGCTGCGCTGCAACTTGATGGAGATGTGGAGAGATGAAGGAGTCAAGTAGGCGGGTGCAAAGGAAACGCGACAGTAGTAGGTTTATAGTGCGGTTGTTGTGCTCGAAACGCGGTTGCCAGCTGCCAGGCGACGGCTGCACGTGCGCATGGTTCTGACCTGCAACTCCTGTTCATTGCCAGCACCAAGTTTGCCTGAGGTTTGTGTGACTCAGTAACACCCTCCGGAGCTATTGGGTCTATTGATAAGCAATGACTTTCCACGTGTTGCTCCGAGAAACGGGGATGCCTAGCGTTTCCAAATGTCTTAACGTGCAACTTATGCTGCACTGCTCACTGCTCAACTGTCTTCGTCATCATAGCGAAGCCTGAGAAATTGCAAATGCTCAGATGAATATACCAGGAAACCTAGGCGCTGTTTAAGAGAGCTGAACCGGGCAGATGGTGCTGCAGCGTTCCGTGCACTCTTGCGAATTTGCGAGTCAAGGTTTCGTTACACAGCCGGTTTCGGGGCCTTCATTCTAAACTTCCACTGTGCCGGCAGCCGATAAACTGTTGTCAACAATAATTATCTCAGGTGCAGCAAATAAATTAAACATTTGATAAATACTGAGCGTCCGACGTGCAGCTTGTAGTCGTCGAGTTGTCTGTCAAGGAGTGACATTGTACCTCGTATGACCCGCCTACCCTACACCCGTAACACCAGGGTCCCGCAGCGCGTACGCGTCTGCCAACATCCAATGGACGACAATCCATCAATTCCGCGACAGGTGGGCAGCCGAGCTTCATGCATCCTCAAATCCGCCACCTTCACCGACCCTCGTGAGCCTGCCGTGCTTCCCGCCGCATCTGCCCTGGAGATGACTGCGACTCTGGCGCCGACATGGACTTTGTGAGCAGCAGCGCCCCTTGCCGTTGGATGGATGGATGCCCGGGACTGACCTCTCGACAGTGGTCGCGATTGTTGAGCCCCCTGTCCTCGGGTACCTCTCGCCAGGACCAGGCCAAGGACCCTGCGAAGCGGCTGCACCGGTTCGAGAAGGAATATGGCAGCTTGCTGGTGAGGAGGCGCTTCGAATGTCCCCTGCCAGCCCGGACGGCCTTGCTGACGATGGCTTCACCTGACAGTCAACGTGGCGCACGTCGTCGAACCTCTCGCGCGACAGCGAGGCCGCCGAGACGCTTGAGATCCGCCTCCAGGAGCTCACCAACATCCTCAGCGACGAGAGCCGCCGCCCCCTACCGCATCCCTGCATCCAGTACGCCTCCATCAAGCAAATCTACGTGCCCATCGGCAAGATCGCCACGACGTCGTACAACGAGTGGATCATCAAGGAGGCCGTGCTGTTCTTCGCGACCCTGATCGAGAGCGAGGAGGAGGCCTTTGTCGAGAACCCGACCTTTTCCGCGAGCCTGACGAACCTGCTGGTGCGCATCACCGGCGTCAATAGCGTGCGCCTCGGCTTGGATACCGAGTCGCGCGTCGTCGAGCTCGCCTTCAACATCACCACCAAGATTCGCCTCGACCCGGACATCTTGCCGGCGTGGTTCAAGACGCAGCAGACGGGGCAGCAGACGGTCGACGACCGAGACCGCGATGTCCGAGAAAAGTTTGCCGGCCGGACGCAGAGGGCCGACTTTCCCCTCTTCTACATCCTCATGGACTACATCCACCATGAGGGCAAAGTAGGCGACTTCGCGCGGACTGGCTTGCTGTACATCATCGAGGCTGCGTCGAGTTCCGCGGCTCTGGAGCAATGGATCGTCGAGAGCGACCTGTCGACGCTGATGGCCACCGGGCTCGGGGCTCTGTACAGCCAGCTGAGCCGCAAGCTCGTCATCGACCATCCGCCACACGACCTGCCGCCCATCCTCGCCCTCTCCGACTACGAACATCCTACATCCAACTACGAAATCATCAGCTCCTGCTCCCCTGAGTTTCAGTCGCATCTCGAGACCTTTCTCTCCCACCTCTTGTTCTGGCAAGACGTCTTGAACCATTGCAGATCCGTGGAAGTCAAGTCCACCCTTCTGGAGCACTTTCAGGTCATCTTTCTGCAACAACTTCTGTACGTGGCGTCTAATCGCATTCCTGACTCTTTGCTGACATCATGTAGATACCCCTCGCTGCTCGAGTCCTCTGATATCGACGGAGGCTCGTCCGTGGCGGTCTTGACGTACTTGCGCCGCATCCTCGAATCCCTAGATCACCCCGACATGATCAATCTCATCCTTCACTACCTTTTAGCCCTCCCCGACACCCTGCCGTCAAAGGAGCAACCGAGATCATCCGTCAGCGACGCCAGGAAACGCAAGTCCATGGATCTCGCGACCATGATGGCTGAAAAGTCTGAAGAGACCGCAACGCCGCTGCTTTTCAACCTGGTAGACCTCATCCTTGCCTGCTTGCGATCCAGAAACCAGCAGACGATTCATGTCACGCTTCAGCTTGTATCGGCGATACTGAAGAGGCATCACCGGTACGCCGTCATCACCTTGCTGAAAACCGAGGTGCTCCCCGGCAACGCGATTGATCGCACAGTTGGCGCCCATGAGCAGGAGGTTGAGTACCTCGTCTCACTGGCTAGCTACATCGGAGGACATGGGAATTTCAACGAGATTTACGGAAACATCTTGAAAGACACCATGACACGGCTCGAGAGCCACCCGTGCTCCTTGAGGCTGGTCGCTCCGAGGGTGTCGACAAACAACCACAAACTGCCCGCTATTCCAGATACTCTGCCTGGCGCACCTCGAGACGTCCGAGAACACACCCTCCGTGCGGATGACCCTCTGCTCAATGCGATACTGGATCTTCTCGAGACCTTTTTTATCAATCCCGTGGAGACGAATCTGTCGGTTACCGAGACCGTGGTTGACCTCGCCATATGCGGATACATGAGCATCGAGGGCTGGCTGGCTCGGAGCCCAAAGAGTTATGCATACGTCGAGGACGAAGTGGACGAGGAGGAGCTTGCCGATGAGACGTCGGCCGCGAGTGACGCACCTGATTCGCCTACTACGGCTCCCGATGTTGATCGACGCCCATCATCCCGTGAAGCTCAAAGGCTCAAGGATCTCGAACGGTGCAGACGCAGACCCATGTGGTCGCAGGACTCGGCCCCACGAATTTTGTGCGTCCTCAAGCATCTGTGCGACCAGGTCTCGTCGTACAAGGAGACAATACCCCGGTTTGAGGAGCTGCTCCAGCAACGGCGGGAGGCTTTCCAGACCGCCGACACGATGTTGGACAACCCGCCCCCTGCTCGTAAGGCATCGCCACCATTGCAGGGGACCCCGGAGCGGCCAAGCTTGGACGAGGTGCTGCGAACAGGTTCCCCGTCGCGGCCTTCGGCGCTCGAGGGGTTCGCACAGCGTCTGCTGTCGGAACTTGGAACGCCGAGTCGATCGGGAAGCCCGAGGGGCCGCAAGGAGCAGGGTCGAAGCTCCGGAACGTCGACACCGGGGGCCGCGTCTGGGGTACCGGAGTTGATGACACCCAAGGCCATCCGTGTGCCCCCAAAGGAATTTCCAATCAACTACGCCGAGCCCAGCAAGAGTGGTTTCGCCCGCAGCCTTTCTCCCAGCAGTGCCAGGAGCGATGCAGGCGCTGGGCATGACGAGAGAGAGCTCAGTGCCGCCAGCCAGGCCTCGGCTTTTGCAGCCATCGACCAAAGCATCCTCGCTAAGCGCGTCGGCTTGCCAGATGACACTCTCAAGCCGATCCCTTTGAAGTTGGATAAGAAACCAATGCCCGAGCCCGCCGAAGTGGCGGGGTCAGCGGAAGAGATGGAACATGTACAGGACGGTGACAAGGCAGATACTGGCGGGGACGTCGCTGGGGCAGCGGATGAGACTGACGTGGCAACCCCCACAGAGGACACGAAGGTGTCGGTTTCGCACATCATGACCAACGTCATCATTTTCCAGTCCTTTCTCCTGGAACTCGCCAGCCTGATGCAGGTCAGGGCCGGTTTGTTCGATGAAGTCCGCTACGTGTAGTTGAGCATGCCCGTTAAAGAGATAGCAGATAGCACGAGCAGCATGGCGGCTTTTTGTTGTTTGGCAACGCGTAAGGGAAGCTAGAGTTGCCTTTGTCCGAGTGCCCCATTCTCGTCCCTTTTCCATGACTTGATGAGTAAGTGTAATAAGGCGGCAGATGGATTGTCGGAGATTGACGGATGCTTGGGCTTGTTGACGGGGATTCGACTCAAGAGGACATGACCCTGGTGTCTCAAACATCCTTATGCGCGAGGTTCCGTGGCCACATTCAAGACTACGCCACCGGATCCCCTCATTTTCATTTTCTAGTCTTGGGCAAGCGTCCACGGCGTCTTTGCTACCAATGCTGCATACGCTTTGTCCGCTTGGCTTGACCTTGGTACGAGTTGATTGGGGCGAACTGTTACGAGGTCTCTGTACGAGGTCTTGGGAAACGCCCCCTGACAAATCTCCGATCAACCATCTATGCGTGATTTGCGTCACTGAAAGACGCAACGGCGAGTCAACGGCAAAGCTCGAACCAAGTAAATCATTACACGGTACGGACGGAATATGCGCACACGCCATCGCTTGCCCTCTGTGCCGAGTCTGGGTTGGGCTGTACATGAATACCACCTCGAGTTTCGTCGATGGCCCACAGGCCACACGCACGCGCCTCGAGCATTAACTACCGACCTCGCCAGCAAGACAAGGAACAATGCCGAGCCAAGATCGACTCTGACTGGCGGCGAGGGGACGAGTCGCCCCGACGAAAAACCGACGGAAGAGCCGCCGCCGAGCCGCACGCACCACGCTCACCGCACTCGACCTCGGTGGGCGATCATCCATGCCGCAGGCGTGCCCTCAACCAACGAACGACGACGGGCCAACAAGAAGCAACGACCAGGCGGCGATGAGGGGAACGCTGTCCGTGGTCCGCCCCCGGAGGGAGAAGGCCACGAGAACAACAATGCGTCTCACCCGCTGGTGGCCCGAAGCCGCCCGCGTCGGCCCTGTCGCACGATGGAGCTGGCCGGCGCCATGCATGGCATCACGACGTCGTGAAACACCTGCCCGCGCGCGCCCGTGCCACCAGGTCATTTCCACGGCTCGCTCTCTGCGGCCGTGGTTCGTCCGTCCCCGTCGCGGGTGCGCCGCTGGCGTCTGTGCTTATACGAGCATGTTCGCCCGTTGAGGATGTTGGCCGGAGCCTGGACCGCCCGGTCGGCGGGCGGCTGCGGTTCGGTGCTCGGACGACTCAATAGACGAGGCCGAAACAGACCGCCTCCGATCGGACACCCCTACGATCCGTGCGGGTGCATGGCTCAGCAGGCAGCAGGCCCGGCCAGTCGTCTTCCGCCCTTGCATGCGCTCGCACGCAGCCTCGACGGCCATGGGCTGCAACTGCCTGGTCGCGAGACGGGTGTTGGTGACCATCCCGACATCTGCCGGCGCCTCGCGAGTCGGGGATGCGGGACGCAGGCCCACGATGCAAGCTTCATCTCTACACGGCCGCCTGCCGTCGTTGCCCGGCTGGCCGAGTGGAGCACTGGGCGCCGACCAGCCGGCGCCTCATGGATTTTGACTTTGCCAGGCATTGGACAAAGAGAGTATGGTGTCGGCGCAAACCCTTTAATACCCGCCTGCCCGCGGCTCGTCCCGCCGTCCTTTTCTGAAACCCCCAGACTCTGAAAGCATACCGGAAGGCGTCGTTGCTCTACAGATAGCTTCACGATGCTGACGCTTGCCCTCTTTGCCCTGCTGCGGGCCGCCTTGGCTCTGCCGTCTACCTCGAGCCACGACTTGCAGGCCCGTGAGGGGAATGCTCACCAAGACGGATCCGCGGCCGGCGGCCTCCCCAACGAGGACTTCTTCAGCAATGTCGCCAAGTCTCAGGGCCGCAAGTTCTGCGTCGTCCGGCCCCAGCCGAATGGCGGCGACGACGCGCCCGCCATCATGGACGCCCTCAACAACGAGTGCCGCTGCAAGGGCCTCGTCTTCCTCCCCGGGCCCGTCTACAACATCCGGACCAACATGACCACGCTCGACATGGACGACGTCGTCATCAACCAGCTTGGCCGCCTGCTGTGGAGCACCGACATCGCGTACTGGCGCTCCGTGTCCATGCCCGTCGGCTTCCAGAACCAAAGCACCGTCTGGTACTTTGGCGGCAACAAGGTCACCTGGGACGGGTACGGCGTCGGCACCCTCGACGGCAACGGCCAGGTGTGGTACGACTGGGCCAGGAGCCGGGGCAACCTCCCGCGCCGGCCCATGAACGTCAACTTCCGCAAGCTCACAAACTCGGTCATCAAGCGCCTGCGCTTCGTCCAGAGCCAGATGTGGACCATGGCCATCACCTACTCCAACCACGTCGAGCTCGACGACATCTACGTCAACAGCACGTCGAGGAGCCGGTGGAACACGCTCAACACGGACGGGTGCGACACCGTCTACTCGGACAGCATCACCTTCCGGCGCTGGGACGTGACCAACGGCGACGACGCCATCGCGCTCAAGGGAAACTCGAGCAACATCTCCATCTACGACAGCGTCTTCCGCGACGGCCAGGGCGTCGCCATCGGGTCCATGGGCCAGTACAACGGCAAGTTCGAGTACATCACCAACTTCTACGCCCGCAACATCACGCTGCACAACACGGCCCACGTCTCGTACCTCAAGACGTGGGCCGGCACCTCGCGCGGCTTCCCGCCCAACGGCGGCGGCGGCGGCCTGGGCCACGCCACCAACATCACCATGGAGGACGTCAAGATCGACCGCCTGCGGAGCCAGCCCTTCTTCGCCTGGCAGTGCGAGAACTACTCGGGCTGGGCTGGCAAGGACTGCAACTCGAGCAAGTTCAAGCTCGAGCAGATTGCGTGGCGGCGCGTGAGCGGGACCGTCAACGACGGCGTCAACGAAGCCGGCTGGTTCCAGTGCAGCGCCGCGGCGGGCGGCTGCGACAAGGTCAAGGTGTCGGATATAGCCGTTACCAAGGTCAACGGCGCCAAGCTGGACAAGTGGCACTGCGAGAACATGCATGGCAACGAGGGCTTCAAGTGCGACAAGGGCGCCAAGACACGGGATGTTGCCGGCAGATCCAACTCGCCTCCGGACGCGTAGCAAAGATGGTCCATCGCGGCAGTAGGCTGCGTTGTCATGTTGGTAGTCATGTGATTGATAGTATATGGCTTTGGATGACCGACCTTGAGCAATAGGGACGTGATCATCATGACGGCTCGTTCCGTCTCCAGACCCTCTTCCCTGAATAGTCTCCCTGCGCGATTAGCATGTGGGTTTGGCCCGTGCCAACCATCTCGCCTTTGCCACCGCTTCCCGAACCGCGTGGTCCCTCTTCTCTATGCCGCAGGCTTCGAGCGCGTCAATACCCAGGATGCCCTTTTCGACCAGGCCCTCGATGTAGCTCCACACCCACAGCTGCGAAGTCGAAAACTAAGTCGTCGACAGTCAGCGTGTAGCTCGTGGACAATACGGAGAGAGAGAGAGAGAGAGAGAACAAAAAAAAGGGGAGACTCGATGTGCCGGCGGATCCGCCCTCTTACCTGGCCTCCCAGGCTCGCGGCATCGTACGCCTTGACGGTGCGGTTGTACGCGAGGAACCAGTCCATGTCGATGTCGTGCGGCTCCCCCAGGATCAGGGGCGTGAAGCCGCGGCCGGCGATGTCGAGGCCGCGGCCGTCGGCCTGGGGCAGGCAGCCGTGCCAGATGTGTATGGTGAGGTGGTCGGGCGAGATGTTCTCGTGCGGCGCGCCGAGGGTGGCGTAGACGACGAAGCTGCGCTCGGCGGCGGACACGGACACGGCCCAGATGTCGTCCTGGCCGTCGGCCTCGTCGTACGTGAGCATGCTGATGCGGCCGGCCATGGCGCGTGATGCGGAGAGCGGCAGGCGTCGTCTCAGGGGTTGAAGGCGGAGGGTATAGCCGACGAGAGCGAGCGGCAGGGAGAGCGAGAGACACATCCTTGGGTTTATTTTATATTCTCCGCTGCCAGCTGTAGCCTTGCCAAGCGTGCGGCCGTCTCTTGAGCAACGCGTCATGGAGCGAGGAGACGGTCTCGGTGAGGGATTCACAGCGCGGGCATGCGTCAGACACGCGCGTTTGCAGCGAGCATGGCCCTGCGCGGGCGCTATTGTAGGGGGTTTGAATCGCAGATGGCATTGTGTTGGTAATGCAGAGACAATGATGCCGAGGCTGTGAATAAGGCTCGTCAATGTGCCGGCCTGCCTGACAAACGGCCCGCGAGCCTTGACGGGCGTTGCGTCGGCTTGTCCAACCTCGAGCAGGTGCTTGAGCTGTTGGCACAGCCGGCAAGGAGTGTCCATCTCACCGCGATTCACTGCTGTCCTTTTCCAGGCAGACAAAGCGGTTCTTCAACACCCGCACCATCGCACACCCTCGCCGCAGGTGCCAGCCATGGCCTCGCGCAGACTCTTGCCCGCGCCGACGCTCGTCTGCGACTGGGTGTTCCCGCCAGGCATCCTCACCGACGTCTACTACATGGCGCTCACGGGGGCAAGTCCCACGCAGGGCAGCCAGCAGCTCGCCAGCGGCGCACAACGGACAGCGGCGCTCACCGTCAACATAGGTTCCCGCGAGCCTGACGGGCAAGCGGCTCGCGAAACACGTAGAGGCCGCTCACCATGAGCTCGGCATGCCCCTCGGGGTGGAGGTCTGCGCATTCGCGATGGACGGATGCGCCTGGGTGCAGGTCGTCGGACATGACACGTTCGCCGCGTAAGGGGTGAGCTGGGCCGTCCCGCACAGAGGCCATGATGGTGGCCTCGTGGCTGACTGGGAATCGCAGCCTTCCTCACCCGCCATGGAGGCGTCCTCGGCCCAACGATGCGCGTCGCGTCGACAAACGAGTGCTTCGACATCAGTCTGAAGATACCAGACGACCACATGCCCAGAAACCACGAGCAGCTGTACGCCCTGGCCGCGGAATCCATGCAGGCAAGCAGTCCCGCAGTCTCCCCACACCCCTGACGCTGCCTTCGACTGCGCGCTGACATGCATGCGGCCATGGCTTAGAAGAGCTGCCCCCACGTGTTTGCCCCGGGCGTCCGCAGCGGCGGACCAATAACCTGCACCGAGTGCCAGTCGCCCTCCAGGCCAAACGCCTTTGGGTGAAGTCCAATGCGAGCCGTGGACAGGGCAGCAAGGCCGTTGACCCCCTTGGAGTCTACGTGCGCGGCGACGGC
This sequence comes from Tolypocladium paradoxum, assembly GCA_002916505.1. Taxonomy (NCBI): domain Eukaryota; kingdom Fungi; phylum Ascomycota; class Sordariomycetes; order Hypocreales; family Ophiocordycipitaceae; genus Tolypocladium; species Tolypocladium paradoxum. The sequence continues at coordinate 12,876 of PKSG01000049.1, read as the reverse complement.
GGGAAGCTGGTTTGTCCCAGGCATGGTCGGAAGCTTTGCTTGCTCTGCGATCCGCCTTGGGCGTATGGTGTACGGAGCGAGGTGCGCCATGACAACCCTGATTCGCATGCTCTGTTCCGACCAAGAGCAGGCGGCTAGGAGCAACGGCGGAGGGTTGCTTCGAGAGTGGCCCAAAGTCGGTACTGACACCAGGCGGGCAAAGTCTTGAGAAACTCAACGTGATAGAGAGTTTACAAGCCCCCGTCCGGGGAGACATGGCCGCAAGTATACTTACTCCGCAGACTATGGCAAGTTTGTCAAACCTGAACCCCCGAGATGAATTGATCTTGCTCTTGCTAAACTACCTCCGTACACGACGACTTGTCTAGAGCCGCACCAGTAATACGGCAGTATGGTGACGTGTCACTCCCTATTCGGCCCCGAATCAGCTTGGCTCACAAGCCTCATATGGGGAACCGACTTCTGGCATGCAACGCCTCACACCAACCAAGCCCGGCTGGAGGAGCAGGGCGGCCCAGGCGACGGGTCTCGCATTCAAGGTTAACCACACTAGACGGGAGCCTGGCGCCGCTCGGAGCTTTGTGCTGCGAAGCGTCAGAGAGGCGTCGGCGGCTTGGGCAGGGCAACGGGTTCCTGAAGGAGGATAGGCTCACTAACGCAGTCACTCGCTTGTCGTTGCTCGCTTTGCAGGTGGCGTGAAGGGAGACCGTACTGGGTCAAGAGGCGCCGACTGGCCGCCACTGCTGGCAAATGCGCCATGTGAGAGGTCATGAGGGCAATGGCGATGCGGCCCAATGGCGAATGAACGGCCATGGGTGGACATGAAGAGTTCGTGGTTCGACCGGCGAGCAGGGCAAGGGGTTGGGACGAAGGGCCCGGGACAAAGAGAACCACATGGTCTCTACCTATTTCATCAATGATGTCTTCAGCCTACGCCGCAGTCTTTCAACAGCGCCGCGCGGTACCACGTTGTACAGCATGTCCCTGTCGTCGTTCAGCCAGTGAGCGCCTTGGGCCACGCACTCTTAGGCTCGCTGTGTTCCTGTGAGAAGCCCGAATCGAAGAGGAGGTGTTGATGGAGGGTAGCACCAAGAATGCCATCAGCGCCGTCAGCTCGAGTTCTAGCCTCGCTCCGTCGCCGCGACTGCCTCAAGCGGAGACGGCCCCGGAGCCCCGTGACGGCGATGTTGATCTCGAACCGTATTGGCCCAGGGCCGACCATTGGCGCGCATAGCATGTGCGCCGTGGCGGGTCCCAGGGCGAACCTTTGCAGACATGCCATGTTATTTGGACGTCCTGTTTCATCTTTCTCTGACACGCAGCAGGCACTTCGTATCCGCAAGGTACGCATGTCCAACGACCCTTGGCTGCAAAGCGAACACAGAGCGTAGGGGACTGCCACGGGGCATATGACGACACGGTACATATACACAGGCGCTGCGCTCTGGGGCAAGTGTTGGGCGTTTGTGAAAGCTTGTCGGGAAGCCCCCGCGCAGACGGTTGGAGCTCGTGCTGCTTCGTGGTTGAGGGCCTCGAAGCCCTGTTGCCATGTGCTCGCTCTCCTGCTGATCTCTCACCGCCTTGGGCACGCTTTGGCGTTGCCTCTATGTGGTGGCCAGGTAGCACCAAGTACCAAGTGCAACACGGGACATGACACGAGCCATGTTGTTGGTCTTTGTTTTGGTGCATGGATCATGGCGGCCGTGTGGCCAGCAACTCGCGCGCATCGGACCGTCTGTGGAGAAGGACAGCAAGACGGTTGGAGACGATTGTTGGATGGGACCAACAGCCGCATCTGGAGACGGCGTCGGCCCTGTCGCGTGATGCCAGTGGCAGACTGAGATGAGGGGCCGGGGCCCGACCTACCCCGATCGCCAGCACATTCAGCTCAGGAGGGTGGGTTTGGTGAGGGTGATTTGGATGCACAGGCGCCGACAGACGACCAGTTTGGTCGACATGGCACGTATGATGTCGCCACGGAAGCCAAGGTAGGCATCGCAGTGAGGCACAGAACAGGGCATGTATGTATACGGACGTACCTCCCGCGACGGGGTGGCTGCTGCCGTGTCGGAGCGCCTTTCGGAGTCGCTCTCCTCCCCCGCCTTCTCGGCTCCCCACCTGCACGCACCCCGGGCTTCTCCATCTTCACCCAACAGACAGCAGTAGCACCAAGTATCACAGCACAGTGCTCGCCGGCAGCTTGCCCCAGGTATCTACGATAGTATGCCAGTGCCAAGTTACTCCGTGCGCTAGCAGGCTGCACTTGACATGTAACGCTGGGCATGCCGCCCCCGCCGTTCCGCGTGCCCAGCCGGCAAGGTCAGCCAAGGCGCGCCACTGCCTCCTACGGCCGTTAAATGCCCGGTAGCAGCTGCCGGCTTCCTGCTCCCCGTGCCAGTTGACGTCATTGTTGACGCCAACATCCATCTCAATCAACGCCAGGCCAGGAACTGGACGGGCCAAGGCACCCGATGCCGTACCTAGGTATTTGGAGGAAGCACCTGGATTGAAGGGCTTTGCGTTGTCAGCCGCTTACTCGTACATGGGGCCGTACCGGTAGGATCGACGTTGCACCGTGCTGCATGTCGATGCGAGGCAGGAGTTTGTACGATGACAGGCGGTGCGGAGGAAACGAGTCACAAGTAAGGTATGGTACGAAGTACTCCGTACGGACTACCAAGGACTTCGTACGGAGTACCTCGTGGTATACCGCCGACTTCTGTGCCTTCCAGTCATCGCCCGTCTTCTTTCCCAGCCACCAGCCTGCCCCTGGGGCCTGTCGCCTTTGTCGGCAGCACGTTGCCGACGGAAGCAGCGCCTGCTAATTCGCCCAGCGCCTGCCGTCCGTCCGGCGTCCTGTGGCGGCCAAATCCTCGGCGCCATTTTGCTGCCGCCGCACTGCACCGAGACGACGATCCCACTCGACCGCCCCCCGTCGCGAGGCTTACCCACCCGACGCCCAACGACATGGGAGCAAAATAGGGCTCTGGGCCCGTCGTCGAACTCCGACATGCGAGCCAACCAGCAGTCGCCCTCGCTGGGCCCCCAAGCCGTGGTGTGCTGTCGCACTTCATACCTACGCTGTAGTCGGTACGGGTACGCACTCGCGAGGCATCAGTGTGCCCAGGTGCTGGATGAAGCCGGCCGCGCTTCACCAACCTCCTCTCTGCCCGCACCAACACGCCAAAGCCACACGAGCACCACGCAAAGCCCGCTCCGGAGCAAAGCAGAGGCTCTGCAAGCATCTTAGGCCCCCAGACCGCGAGCTGTCGTCCCAGGCGATCTGGGGATGCTGACGGTGTGAACTGCCAGGGGTGGGCGCTGTGGCATGGTCTGATGCTGGTCGACTTTCCACGGTTGGGTTAGCTGCAGTGTTGGTGGCGCCAAACGACGCGGTCGTGGTGAAGCATGGGCCATGCAGCAGCCGACGGGGAAGCCAAAGCTCCTTGCTTTGCTTGTGATCATTGCCGAGGGATGAGAAGCTGCGGAGGATGTGCCCTTGCACTCGTATATAAAGCCTTGCTCCCGACCCCAACCCCTCTCACGCCTGAGGGTTCGCTTGTCAGCCTGAGACGCCATCCTTGCAGCACATCGGCTGCTCTGTTGCTGAAGCCTCCTTGGTATTGCACACAGGAACCCTTCGCATCGGGCTACGACCCAGGGCTCACAATGTTGATCGGAAACATCTACGTGATTGCCGCCGTCGCCGTCGTTGGTGGCGGCCTGTTTGGCTTCGACATCTCGTCACTGTCTGCCCAGCTGGGCGAGCAGTCGTACAAATGTTACTTCAACCAGGGCGGTAACGGGCCGGGCGAACCCTGCAGCGGCCCGCTCGACACGGTCCAGGGCGGTATCACCGCTGCCATGGCCGCTGGTTCTTGGGTCGGTGCCCTGGTGTCCGGCCCCCTCTCGGATCGCCTCGGCCGCAAGTATTCCATCATGGTTGGCTGCATCATCTGGTGAGTACAGAAACACCCAGCACAGTCACACGGGGAGCGCATGTTGGCTGTCGCGGATGCCTGTCAAGGGGCACAATCACTGTTCTGCCGCATGCTGCAGCACCCGCCAGGACATATCTGTCTCTCTGGGACTGTCGCTAATGCTTCCTCTCCCAGGGTAATCGGATCCGCCATCATCTGTGCCTCGCAAAGCATTGCCATGCTCGTCGTCGGCCGCGTCATCAACGGCATCTGCGTCGGCATCGAGTCTGCGCAAGTTCCTGTCTACATCGCCGAGATCTCGCCACCGTCCAAACGAGGCCGTTTCATCGGCATGCAGCAATGGGCCATCACCTGGGGTATTCTCATCATGTACTACATCTCGTACGGCTGCTCCTTCATCGGCGAGCAGACCCCCACCGGCTGGCAGGAAGCTTCCTGGAGAGTCCCCTGGGGCCTGCAGATGATCCCTGCCTTCTTCCTCTTCTTCATGATGATGCTGCTTCCCGAGTCTCCCCGTTGGCTTGCACGCAAGGACCGCTGGGAGGACTGCCGCGCCGTTCTGGCTCTCGTCCACGGAAGAGGCGACCCCAACCACCCCTTCGTTGCGTTCGAACTCCAGGACATCAAGGACATGTGCGAGTTTGAGCGCCGCCACTCCAATGTGACCTATCTCGACCTCTTCAAGCCTGAAATGATCCACAGAACCTTCATCGCTCTCTTCACGCAGATCTGGTCGCAGCTTACGGGCATGAACGTCATGAGTAGGCACCTCCACAAGTTGCTCCGGCCTTTCCACCGAGTTGTTGTATGGCTAACGCGCAATTTTTTTTTTTAGTGTACTACGTTACCAATGTGTTTAGCATGGCTGGCTACACCGGCAACGCCGGTCTCCTTGCCTCATCCATTTCGTACATTGTCAATGTCATCATGACCATCCCGGCGCTGCTCTGGGTTGATCGCTGGGGCCGACGGCCGACGCTTCTGGTTGGGTCCGTCCTCATGGCGACCTGGATGTTCGCCAACGCCGGTATCCTGGCGGTCAACGGTGAGATTGTCGAGGGAGGCATCGAGAACGTGGCGGCCCAGTCTATGAGGGTGACGGGCGCCGCCGCCAAGGGCCTTATCGGGTGCACCTACCTCTTCGTCGCTTCCTTTGCGCCGACGTGGGGGCCCGTCTCTTGGATCTACCCTCCGGAGCTCTTCCCCCTGCGCCTCCGTGGCAAGGGTGTGGCTCTCTCGACTTCGGGAAACTGGGCGTTCAACACGGCGCTTGGCTACTTCGTCCCTCCCGCGCTCGCCAACATCAAGTGGAGGACTTACATCCTCTTCGGCATCTTCAACGCTATTGCCTTCGTACACGTGCTCTTCGTCTTCCCCGAGACGGCGGGCAAGACGCTGGAGGAGACGGAGGCCATGTTTGAGGACCCCAACGGCATGAAGTACATTGGTACACCGGCGTGGAAGACCCGTGTCGTCACCAACCTCACCAACCGCGCCGAGCACGGCGACGTTGAGGCCAAACACCACGCCGAGCCCAGGCTGTCTGATGCTCACGAGCGTGAGGAGAAGGCTGCCCCCCCTGCTGCCACCGTTGCTGCTTAAACGCCTGATCCTGGAGATTCAAAGCTTGGGCTCAGAGCATCTAGTGTGCTTTCTCTCACGTGGTCACGGCGGAGCTGGAGACATGGCAGTAACTGATATCTACGAAAGGTGTTTGTAGTTTGGAGTTGGCCTAGCTCAATGTTTATATTGCACGATACCAATTGACTGCCTATACCTGCAAGCCCGTTGCTGCCTGTCACATGCCAGTGATTGAGACCGATTCATCACTCCCACATGAAGCTCCTCGCTGAAGGCCGTACATGGAGATGGTGGACACATGAGATAGCGGACGGATAGCTGCCAGCGCATACGCCCCGCCTCGGTGCCGTGCGCGTCCCTCGTGACGGCCAGCACCGCCCGTGCTGGAAATGTACGATACGGCAGCATCACGCGGCAGAGCAGAGCGCTCGGTCGTCGTCGTCGATGATGTGGGGACAGAATCTGGGGCGAAACAGGGGGCACCCTCCGGGAGGGGTGGAGACGGCGCGGCGTGGCGCTGGCGCTACTGCGGGCCTGTTTGCTGATGTTTGCGATCGTCGTGTCACTGGGCAGAGGGGGAGGTGGGCGTGCGGAGGATGCGATGAGATGCCGGCATAGGTTTCGCTACAATGAATGAGATCAAGGCCCGTGTTTGGTCATTTCCACAAGATAACCCAGACAAACGCCGCTACAGGAACGCCAGTTGGGTATATGCATCGCCAGATGCCGCACGGCATGTGCCTCTTCCCGCCAGATGCCGCTCGGCGCACTCGCTCAGGCCGTCGCCTCATCCCACTCGACCCACCGCCGAATCACGGCGTCGACGCCCCGGATCCCCTCCCTCGTCGCCTCGACCTGGAACCACTCGCGGTGATCCCGCCCGCAGGACTCGCAGGTTGCCAGGCTGGCGTGGAGGCCCCTGCCGGCCAGCTCCAGGTGTATCAGGCGCTCCACGCGGCGGCAGTGCGGCGTCGTGCGGGGCGGCGGGCCGGTCGCAGATGCGTCGCTCGCGCCTGGTAGGTACGGGTAGTAGCGCAGCATCTCGATATCATGGCCGCACTGCCGCTGCCACTGGTTCATGCGGCGCTGGACGTTTGCCGCTCGCCCAATCTTGAGGAGCATCGTGCTGCGGCCGCTGGCCCCGCTGGGGTCCGCGAACTGGGATACCACATCGCTCGGTCGCCGGGACCGTGGCGCCGTGGCGCCGCGAGCCGGCGATGGAGGTGCGAGGAGGGATCGTGCGGCGTCGACCGGAGGAGCGGTCTGTTTGGACGCCGGAGTGAGCCAGAACATGTATATGTAGCCCGCTTCCTCTGCGTCTGCGTACGGCCGGGACAGCTCGGCCAGCAGCGCCGAGGCCGTGGCCGTGTCTACCGTGTCCGGGATCAGGTCTTTGAACTGGGCCGTCTGAGAGGCCTTGGACTTTCTTGACATGTACGAGTTTTTGCCCGGGGACGCGTCCAATCCAGGCATATGCTGCTGCTTCTGTTTCTCCTGTGGCTTCGCAACGCCGGGGACGGAGACGGAGGCGGCCTGGTGGACTGGTCTTGGCTGTGGTCGCGGCCTCGGAGGGCTTGGTTCGTCAACCTCATCTATTGCAATGGAGAAGCAGAAGCAGCACTGGAGCTTCTGTTTTGGCTTCGGCCTCGACATCCTGGCCGGACGCTGCGTCCCGCCAACGGCCCCATTCTTCACCGTTGCATGGGCATGCTGCTTCTCCTTTGCACTCTCTTGCAAGTTGACCAAACCCAGCCTGTCCGCCAGCGTGTCCAGGCTCGACCGCTCCTCCAGTACGGGCTGGGCGTGTGCTCTGGGCCCGGGACTCGACCGGGTCGAGAGGCTGGCCTGCTCCCTGTGCTGCCAGCAGTACAGGCTCTCGTCGCTGGGGTCAGGTTTCGTGGGCCGCCGACCAGGCGGGAGGAGGGATGCCGGCGCCGCTGCCCGAACGATGGGTCGCCGGCATGGTCGTCCGCTCGAGGTAATGCCGCGGCAGGTTGAGCTCGGGTCCCGCGAGTCGGAGCGGCCGAGGAGGGACTCTGGGGTGTTGGCAACGAAGGGCATCGTCGACGGCGGTGGCGCAGCAGGTTGGTTCCCGGTGCTGTGGCAGCATTTGGAGGACAAGGACTCTCTCGGAGACGCGGGGAGGTGCTGGAGACGTCGAATTGATTCAGAGAGCATGCCACAAAGGCAGCCCGGTTCGCTTTGCCTTCACATCGCGCGCAGTGGTTGGCTGTTGGACGGGTGCCTGCTGGGGCAGCGGGAGAAAGAGGCTGGGCTGCCGCTTTGTCGGTCCAACTGCAAGGGTTGCACCGAATCATCGTGTGGCTGGGTTGTGGGTTGTGCTGATTACATAATGCAGCTGACCACAACCTCGTGGCGTCTTGGGTCTTGGCGGGTCCAACCGTCCAACAGCATCCCAAGACGTCAGCAACGATTGCCGCAAGTTTTCCTGCATACTGCTCTTACATTCGAACAATACCCTGTCTACAGTTGCTACTTCCGAGGATGGCGGAATCACGGCTCTGCCCTGAGGCACCTGCGGTCTCCAGGAATCCAGGGTGCTCCCAGTCCCTGCTAGCAGCGTGTACAGGCTCTCCGCATTTACAAATGCATCTAGTGATGCGGCTGAGATATATCGGACATGACATGTACATTTTACAGTCTGGTCGCTCGAGACGCCCTGGGCAGGAGTGGCTCAGCAGTCATTCAGATCCCACGCGCAGGCTAATCACCGCTCATTGCAACCCAGCTCCTGCTTTTGTGCCGACCTCAACCTTCAAGGCCTGGCCGAGTGCTCTTACCCGAAGGGTAAACTCCGATGCAGCTTGTTGGATCCAACGTTCGAGGTGGGCTACCACGCGTCGCCGCAACACCAACAGCACCGCCCCTTCGCATATGCTCGCGCAAACAATGTCGGCCCAACCGAGCCAGAGAGGACCGCGTCGCTGGAAATAATCTCAAGTGCAGAGACCTTGAAAGCGTCCACCGCAGGGATCACCGCCCGTCAGCAAAATGTCCAGTTCTTTGACGCGCGAAAGTTCACATTGATACCAATCTGGCTTCGTTTGCAATCCCCCGTCTGTTTCCCCATCCCCTGCTTGGCCTGCCACGCTAGCGAGGTATTCGAATCTCAAAGCACCGTGTTAGACAACGGCTTGGATGTCACTGGACAAACGAGGACTTCACTGATACTGGCCCTCTTTTAGGTGCGAATGCACGGCCGTGTGAGGATGTCAGACTCACGGCCTCGCTCGCGGGCGCCGTCGTACGCGACGGCCGGCAGCATCTCACAGGACAGCAAGAAGGCCAGAAACAGCAGTATCCGCAGCCGGTTCGTGCTGTCCTCTCGATGCGCTGCAACGTTTGGAGGCCCGAATGTCGACATTGGCCCTCGCATTTCCGCTGCACCTGTTGGCCTCCCTGACCTCCCACCTGGGACCACCAAGTCGGACGGCGAGAATGCCGTTGCTCAGCGCCTCCAAGAGAACGACGAGAGCGGCTCAGGTATCAAGTACCGCAGCTGCTGCTGGCCCAAGACGGCGGCTCTATTGTTTGCAGAGTACATTGGTCTCGCCATCATGTGCTTCCCTGCCGCGTACAGCCAGATGGGCTGGTTCGGCGGCCTCCTCGCTACCGTTCTCAACGCTGCCCTATACCAGTATACGTCTCTGACCCTGTGGGAGTTTTGCCTTCGGCACCCTGAGGTGCGCGACGTTTGTGACATTGGACGCATGATCTTGGGGGGGGAGGCTTGGGGATGGTGGGTCACCGCTGTCATGTTCGTTGCCAACAACACCGTAAGTCGCTGTCACACCCCATCGCCTTTGAATCTTTGCTGATCAAACCTCCAGTTTGTCATGGTATATACTCGGAGTTGTAACATCGTGGCCTATTCCTAACTCTTCCTTAGGGTCTACACGTCATCGTCGGAAGCCAATATCTCAACACCGCCGCCGCCAGCTGGAGCACTCCACTTTGCAGGACGGTACTCTTCTCTGGTATCGTCTCGGTTATCTGCTGCATCACTTCTTTGCCTCGCACATTTAGCAAGCTCTCCCATCTCGCGACCCTCTCGGCATTCTTCACCCTTGTGTCGGTCATTCTCGCCACCGTCTTCATGGCCATCCAAGCCCATCCTGCGAATTAGGAGCCCGCGGTGTCTCAAGACGTGGTCAATGACGGTTCGCTGCCAATGGGAGATCCCGTATTCTCGGCATGGCCAGCTCCAGGGGCCAGTTTTGTCTCCATTATGGTAGCTTTCTTGAACATCTGCTACACCTTCATCGGCCAAATCACTCTTCCCAGCTTCATCGCTGAGATGACGGATCCCAGGTACGTCAACGTCATCTAAAGAGCCATAAATGGCTGGATTCTTGTGCCAACTGCCAACAGGGACTTTCCCAAGGCGCTCTGGTCGTGCACCATAGCGGAGCTGGTTGTCTTTTGCACCATTGGAATTACCATCTACAAGTTTACTGGCATTCAGTACATGACGTCCCCTGCATTTGGAGGACTCGAGAATATGTACAAGATTCTGTCGTTCTCGTTCATGCTCCCCACCATCGTTATTCTCGGCGCCGTGTACGCATCGATAACCGGCCGCTTCGTCTTCATCCGACTATTCAGTGACTCGAAGCACATGTACAGCCATACTGTCACGGGGTGGCTATCATGGGGCGGTATCTTGAGTGAGTATTCCCGTGAACTCGCCTAGCATGCATGGGCTCTTGCTGACATATGTGTAGTAATTATATGGGTCCTTGGATTCGTCGTCTCCCAGGTTATTCCTTTCTTCTCGTCCCGTATGCCCCTTGCACTCTTCTCACCGCAATGATTCCACTAACAAACCTCAGTTCTCGCACTCGTTGCGGCTGTTTTCGACGCCTTCTTCGGCTTCATCTACTGGGGCGTTGCGTGGTTCCGGATGCGAAGCGCCGACAGGCGCGAAGGCCGCCGAGTCCGCAGCAAAGAGTGGGATATGGTCCTGGTTTTGTTCAATGTTTTTCTTGTCTTCCTTGGCACCATCTTGTTCCTCGTGGTGGGAACCATCGCAAGCATCCAGCACATCATGGAGCAGTTTGCCGTGGGAGCAGTCAAGGGGGTCTTCTCCTGTGCAAGCAATGGTCTCTAAGCGATGAGGGCAGCATAGACGATATTGTGCGGCGGGACGGAGTATCACCAGCTTACACAAGAGTTACTGCTGACTGATCCCCCTGCAGGCCTGACATGGCATCTTTAGGCCGCCCTGCATGAGTCGCACACGCCTCTCGGAGATTACGGGGACACCCCAGCGCAAGATTGGTCAGCGGATGCATTTCCTACGGCCCATTGGCTTATCTCCGCTCCGAAGCAAACAAACCTGACCAGATCGGCCTACTGAACACTCGACTGCTAATGTCGGCACTCGATGAGCCTCCGCCCTCATGTCGTTGGGTGGGGCCTGGAGTCGGCGCCGCTACCGGGCGTCGCGGCCTTGCCCCACCCGAAGTTCGGACTCCTCGGAGTATGCGGCAGCGTACACGCACGGCATCGTTCAAGACAACATTTTCTTTTCTTTTTTTGTTCAAAGCATAACTCATTAATTATTTCCAACTCGCATTGTCAGCACTGAGCAGCATTCCGGCTTCAAAATGGCCCCCGAAACCGCACACAGGTATATCAACAAGCTGGAGGGCCATCGTGTCCTGCCCTCGAGCATGGCGCACATGTCGTCGTCAGCAGCCCCAACCAGACCTAGCTCGACAAAGCCGTGGCTCGTCTCCAGGCCCATGTCAATGCAATTGGCGCCTCGCCCGATGGTGTCTCGAGCAAGACTTGCGATCTATCCCAGCCGGACACGATCGAACACAACGTCCTCCAGCTGCTAGAGTTCGCCACCGAGGGTGGCAAGCTCGACCATGTCGTTTTCACGGCTGGGGATGCCATCAGCGCAATTGCACTGGAGGACGTGACGGTGGAAATCATCCACAAGACGGGAATGGTGCGACAAGTCGGCTCAATCACGCTGGCCAAGTACCTACCCAGGTACATGAACGTCAGCGTCCGCAGCTCCACTGTCACCGGCGGCACCAACACGTGGCGCCCCGGGCCGAACTGGGCCATTATTGCTGGCTCGGGAGGCGCCATCGAAGGCCTCAGCCGTGGCTTCGCCGTCGGCCTCGCGCCCGTCCGCGTCAACTGCGTGCAGCTCGGAGACGTGCACGAGGAGCGGCAGCCGGCCGTGCTGGAGAGTCTTCGGAGAGAGGGCATCACCGGGCCGAGGCCTACATGTATTGCATGGAGGACACGTTCGCGAGGGGGGGGCGTGGTGGAGACGAATGGAGGTCGGTTGGTTGGCGATGGCAAAGACGGCCGTTTGTTTTCGTGATTGTTTTCGGCGACTAGTGGCGTCCATGACGCGTTGCATTTGTTCAATTAGACACTCATTTTACAGTCGCCAGTGCGCCTCGTCGTGCTGAGTCCCGACTCCTGACTCCTGAGTCCTGACGGCACGTGACGATTGCCCAAGCCACCAAGTCGGTTCTGGCCAAGTCACACAATGTTTGTGCAGGCTGTCGATCCAGGAAGAAGAAATGCGACGTAAGTTGTCTATTCGCCTTCGTCTCATGCATCTCCACCAACGTGGCTGCAGGGTGGACGTCCGTCGTGCTCGTCGTGCGCCAGGAGAGGATACCGTTGTTTAAGGGGATGATGCCTGGGTTACGGTGCATTCCAGCGTGCCAGGGAGTGAGGGGCGGATGTGACCGTCTAAGCAAATCGAGGACGACATGGGCTCTCGCTCATGTCACTATGCCAGCAGAGCCCGGTGGGGGTAAGAAGTCGATTTCCCAGCGAGTGTATAAGAAGTGAACTGTGAGGGTGTGAACTTGCAGACAGTTGCAAGCGTAAAGTTTGTTTATAGGATAGGCTTTGCTGAGTGTAGTGTAGTACTAGAAGGGAGCACATCCACTGTCTTGCAAGGCCATGCGACGTGTTGCCACAGCGACCATGTTCAACCTCCCGCCTCGAATCGCCAATGCCTACCTAACGCTGGGTAAACCTTGACTGGCGCTTTCAGAGGTGCTTTCATGCCGCTGCAGCGAGCAGGCATTTCCTGATGTAACAAAACTGCGCCAGTCCCAGCGAGGCGCGCACCTTGATGGTTCAGAGGCCGCAGGACTGCTCGGCAAAGTTGAAGCCGACGATGCCCTCGGCCACGACAACCTCGCGGCCAGAGGCGCGGCGCGAGCACAGCGACACCCGCCGGCCGATGATGCCGGCGGCGCCGACCTCGAGCGACAGCGGCTGCTCCAGCGGCAGCTCGACAAAGGCGCCGCGGCAGCCCGGCAGCGCGAACTGGCGGAACAGGCCGCAC
>PKSG01000350.1:139532-172595 GCA_002916505.1 Tolypocladium paradoxum | reverse complement strand
GGGCGGTTCCGGCGCTGGCGGCCGCGCCGGTGGTCGAGGTGGTGCCGCCGCCGCTGGCCGTGGCGGGCGGTGCGCTGATGGCGGTGGGATCGAGGATGGCGGGTGGGTGCACGTCCGGGCATGGCATCAGCGGTATATCGCTGCTCTCTGCGTCGAGTGTGGTGACTATTGCGACTACGTTTGCGGTGGGAGGGCTGGTGGCGCCGCTGGTATACTAGACAGCCCCTTGGTTGATGTGACGATGCATTGTGCAATAGAAATGACTATAGTTCACGGCCTCCTTGTCCCGCACCCCTTCTTTGCCGTCACCTCAATCTCAATCTTCATCTCCTCCTTCATCAGCCCCGACTCGACCATCGTTGCCGCCGGACGCACCTCGCCGAACCGCTTCTTCAGCACCGGCCACGTCTTGGGGAACTCGCTGCGGTCGGGCAGGATGTATCTCACGCGCACCACGTCGGCCATGCAGGAGCCCGCCTCTGCCAGTGCCTTGTCGACGTTGAGCAGCATCTGCTCTGCCTGCTCGGCTACGTCTGGCGATATCTCCCCGGTTTGGTAGTTATAACTGCGTCGTGTCAGTCCACAGCGAGAGTTTAGCATCGAGAGGGAGGGTTACCCGGTGGTTCCAGAGACAACGACCCAGTCGTCGACGACGACGGCCCGCGAGTATCCAATCTCGGCCTCGAACGCAGAGCCGGAGCTGATGTTGCTGCGCGCCATTGGAGTGTCGTTCGGGGTATCGGTACAGGGCAGCAGAGTTGTCGACGGTTTCCCTGATTCAACGGTGTGTCGTGGTTCAGTAGAAACTATCAAGACTGTTTGGAAAGATAATCACGGCTTCATACTCGCAGTGTTGTGAGTCACCCGTTCTCCGGACCGCGCCGCCCTGTCGATTATTACTTCGGCTCCGTTATGGGCGTTGGTGTGTTCGGCGGGGTTGCAGCTGAAGATCTCATCAGCTACGTGGGGAACCCCTGTCAGCAATAAATCGGATTGGGTCTGAGGCAGAGGAGCCTTTCCCACCGCCATATCCAAAGACAGTGGCCATTGTACTGAAGGACAAGCTTCCAAGGTGTATACTAAACAGCACAAGGTTTCAGGTATATTGGCACGCTCCGCAACAGGTTCCAGCTATGCCGGAGTCTGGTTGATGTGAGCAGTGAGAAAGGAGCCCGCTGAGGTATGCATTATTAGGTGTATTCCAATATGATACAGACATCGTACATGCCAGCCCGTGACATCTCACTGGTTAATCAGCTCCTTGACCAGGTCGGACACTTGTTTCCTGTCCACGTCCTTGCCCTCGAGCGCACCAGCAAGACGCTTCATGACGTCTCCCATGAGCGACTTGGCCGCCGTTCCAGCACTCTTGGATGCGTCGACGGCATCCTGGACTAGGGCCTTGAGCTCGGCCTCTCCCAGCAACTGGACCCCGCTGCCCGAGAGATACTCTTCCAGTACGCGAATTTGCTCGCTTTCCTTGTCGACCAGATCGTCCCTGCCAGCAGCCTTGGCGTCTGCAGCGGCATCCTGCGCGCTTTTCTGTATCTTCCGTATCAGGGCGACGAGCTGCACGTCCGTCTTGATCGGGGTCGACGTCTTGGATGCGTTGAGGTTGGCGGACATGATGGCTCTCAGGACCGACAGCCGCGGCGCGTCCTTGGCCCGCATGGCAGACTTGAGCTCGCCCTTGAGCTTCCGGAGGAAGGGAGGGGGCGCATCTTCGGATGCCGTCGAGGAGAACCAGGGAGCTCGCAGGAAGCGTTGCGGAGGCGTTGGTCGTGCAGGCTGCGGCCAGCGCAGGGCCGCGAGGAAGCGTGTCGAGGGTTTCGGAGCCATTGGGTCGGATCGTCCGAGCGCCGTGAGGGGATGGATTGCTGGGAGGGCCACGACGCGGCAGCGGGCAGCGCAGAGAGGATGAGAAGCTATGAAGCAGACGGAGCTCTCAGAATAGCTTCCCAATTGGCCAGCTCGTCTTGGGATGATTTGCATGCAGGCGCTCAGGCGCTTTGCTGGAAGAGGAAGTACAGGGTAGGTACCCGCAGCCGAGTACTTCGTGGGCCGCGGAGGCGTCCGGCTTTGCCGACGTCACCACGTCTCGCAGTAGCTTCCGACGGCGCGATCGCTCGTTTCTCGTCGCCCTTCAGATGGACCTGGACAGCTGAGAATTGCAAGCGGAAGGGCTCGTTTGTCCCAGTGCTGACCCCTGGAGTTGAGGCCCCTCTCAGGGTGCCAGATCCTGGGCATCGACAGGCCCTACGTCACCTGATCAGCAGCCCGTCCTCGGGGGATGCTTCCGACCTAAGGTGTGGTGTGGATGCCAATTGTAGTCCGCCAGGTGACGCGCTAGGTTATTTTTGCCAAATGGCAATCTGCGAGGCTCGAGTCTGAACTCTTGATGGGGATCTGTCCCAGTTGTCCAGGGTGGAAGACCGTTAGGGGAGCTGAGCGGACGGCTCGTGTGTCGTCGTTGCCCCTCGACAGCCCCGTGGCTGATGGTTAGGGTGAACTCTGAGTCGCCCTCAGTCCCTTCGAGATGGGTTGAGACGGGAGCTGGATTCATCATCGCCAGGGCAGCTGGGGAAATCAAGAGCCCGAGGCTGGCAGTGGTCCGCTGTCCAGCTCGTGCTAGTACTCGCATGGCTCTTCCAATGACGTCTACCTAATCAAAGACCTTGATGCCCAGGCGAGTGCTGACGGCGACGAGAGCTGGCCTCGCCTCTGGCCAGTGTGGACATGGTATATAATTGAAGCACTTAGAGCGTGCCCCAACCGCTCTAGCGGATGTGCTGGTTGTGACTCGTGCGTGTCGCAGGCCTCCATGTCTTGAATCACCGGGTTCCAGGCTGTCGGTACCGAGCTGCCCACCCATTCGAGCGAGTAGTAGGAAAGACTGGCGCCGCAGCCCCTTTGTACCGCTGGGGGACTTGAATCTGTTCTCCATTGCGAGCGTTGAGTGTGCGTCACTGGCCATGGCCGGGCAGGCGCAGCGCTGGCTGCTCCTATCTCGTCCTTGCCCAACCAATTGTCGTCCCTCATGCTTGCTCGTCGATGCTTGTTCCTTCCTTCCTTCTGCCGACGGCCATCTGCATGACTCCACGCGCCTGCCCCTGTTAGCTTGCAGAGACCAGGCAGGAACGACACGTCGTTGCTGCAATCTACAAGTATCTCCATCTGCCTGCCTAAACCCTCTTTCGACGACATCCGTCCCTTGCCATGACCAACATCCGACACACCCTCCATCACCAGCGAAAAGCGCCCCTTCGTCGTCCACCCAACCCGAGGCGCGGCAGCCATACTTTTTCCGGCGCTGGCGAACTTACTGCGGCGCTGGATGGCACCGGTGCTATCGGCGGCGGGGCTTGCGGCCAATACAAACGTAACTGCATTGGCAACGTTGAGTACATCCGGCCTGTTCGACAGTCTCGCCTCACGGGTCTGTTACTCACAGTGGAAAGTATGCCTGCGGTCAAGTCAAAGCGTCAGCGTGGTGCCAACCGCAACACAGTGTCCAGCTCGGGGTTCTGCTGGGGCATCTCCGCACCTTGAAAGACGGGTTACTGGCCTCACTCTTCGCCTCCTCGATCAGATGCTCGAAATCCTCGATCGACATGCTGGTACCACCACTCAGCTGCCTGTCCACGAACATGTCTGAGCCGCAATGTCTTACCCTTTCAATTGCGTGAATGGATACAGCGCCAGCGACTGCAACAGCTGAGCCACGTTCTCGCTGTTGGCCAACCCGATATTATGGTCCCGTGGTTCTGTTTGGTGGCTCAAGTCAGGCCAACCTACTCGTACTTCGACGTCGGGATACGGGACGCAATACCATTGGACCAGGCGCACATGGGCAAGGTCAACAGTCTAAACTCGACTTCCGTGAACCCAGCGCTCCTCATCCAATTCGGGAGCTGCAGGGCCGCTCTGGGGTTCTTATAGGGCTGCATGGCGTCCAGGTATTGGCTCGACCACCTGGAAAGCGCATGATCTGTTCGAGTCGACTCCATCAGCAGTGTGACCTTATGGTGACTTCAAAGACCTCAAGGAAGCTCGCCTCTTTGCAACGTTCCGTTGTCCGACTGTGCGTTGAAGTATATCTCAACCATCTGGCACCACCCCCCTGGCTTGAGGACGCGGAATATGTCTCGCACATAGCTTCCCCATCGGTTCGCATGGATTCCGCCAGCCATCAACTGGCTGTTTACGACGTCGAAGTGGTCGGAAGGGAACGTGAACCTGTGAGGAAGCAATCAGGACGTGGCCTACATGCATGTAGATGGCGCAGCTAACCTTCCATTCAGGTCGTCGATTTGTATTTCGAGATTGTTTGGAGGATCTTCGGGGACCATGTGCGGACTGGCATCTATCCCCAACACCTGGAAATTGCTATCAGCAGGAAGAAAGACAAGACACAGGCATGCGAGATTGCGCGTATGAATCAACCCCGGAAGCCTCAGCGCCGACAGACGCTCGCTCCGGAGATTCCTGGCTTCTCAGCCATACGCATCGACAAGACGAGCCCCCGACGGCTGCCGAGACTCGCTACTATTGGTCCTGACTCGAGTGTAGTATGCATTCATCTCGCCAAGCTTGCGCTTTCGGCAGTGGATGTCGTCGTCGAGACGCGAAGGTTGTCGATACCGAGGCAATGAGGCAGCAAGATCCAGACCTAATCAACGCAAACGCACCTCGCAATCGGGAAATCGTCCCGCGGCATCGACAGCCCAGTCACCGGCTCCGCATCCGCAATCCAGTATCCTGCGTGGCGAGCCCACGGGTGGGAATATTATCCGGTCATCAAAGACTCTGGAGAGCACGGAGTGCATCAATTCCAGGTGCGCAATCTCGTCCTGCCCTGTATCATCAGTATCAAAGTGCCGCAACTTCCCAACCTTGGGCAGACCTGCGACCCACCTCGTCAATCGGTGCGAAGTATACGCCGTTCGTCAAGGCATACTTTTGATATGTTCGACCGAAGAAATCGACAGTTTCTGTGAAGGATTCATCGAGAGGGGCGGTTCCGTCTCTTCAGGGGCCGTTAGTCTGGTCCTTCGCACGTTGCCGAGGGGGCATTCCTGACCCTGGATCCATCATGGCCTCGGAAAGGAGAGCTCAGGGGCGTCTTCGGTTCGAAGGACAACTACAAGAGAGATGAGGGCTATTCTCGAGTGAGGAATGGGTCAAAGGAAATCCGACAATGACTCTATCGAGGCCAACGCTGGACCTTATTCGAGCCAGAAAATCATGTGGTACCCAAAGCGTGGCCCCAGTCCACCCATACATGAGCCCCTCTTGCTCAGAAACTGGTTCGGCAATGCCGTATCAGAGTCAAACCGACTCGGACTCTGACGGAGAGAATG
This sequence comes from Tolypocladium paradoxum, assembly GCA_002916505.1. NCBI lineage: Eukaryota > Fungi > Ascomycota > Sordariomycetes > Hypocreales > Ophiocordycipitaceae > Tolypocladium > Tolypocladium paradoxum. The sequence goes on along the minus strand of PKSG01000350.1, from coordinate 167,235 downwards.
CTGTGGTGCAACCGTTTTGCGGCCTCGAGTCGATGCGTCTCTCGACCCAGAATCGCAGGCGGAAATAGGGGCTGGCACTTTACGTGGGACAGCTTGCGGCGCTGTTTCCCATGGACCGTTGCTGGATTGTTACCGCGCGTGGACTGCTCGCAGGACGCCGCCGGCTTGTACCACCCCAATCGTGAGCCCACTCGAATCAGGGGTGTCTGGAGAAGGCGGGAGGGACAAACTGCACCAACTAGTAGAGTGTACGGGCAATGACGCACGCCATGTCTGCTGAAGACTGGGGCTGGCTAAGATGGTGAAAGGGCAAATATCAGGCCTGGGTCGGTGCAGCCGATGCCTCAGCCTTGGCTGCTGGTACCAGTGTCAGCTACAACGGACCGACGTCGCTGCCCAAAGCTTGTGGTCATTGCATCCATCATTGGCGGACCCTACCAACGCCAACGACGGAATGATCCTTGCCGAGCCAGATTCGGTCCAGGCAGCTGGGCAACCATCTGCACGCCCCAGCTCGGCTGTCCACCAAGACTTTGGAAGTTGGAAGAGTGCTGGCCGAGAAAAGGGCCACATATCAGATGTGTGGCCAGCATTCACAACGCGAGACCAGTGCGCACGAGAGCGAGCCAGGCATCGAGCCGTAACGACGCCAGGAGACTTGAATGATCCGGCGGCACTTCGCGGCTTCTGAACCGGCTTCAACAACAAGCCAATGCCCCCCTGACATGAACGTCAAAATCGTCTCGGGTGCTAATGAATGTGGTGGGGATTTGCAAGGCCAGACGGCGTGCAGTGCCTCATGGATGTGACACGCTGGAGCGGCGAGGAAGGGCATTTGCGGGCTGCTTCGGTACCGAGGACGTGGATCTGGAATGCCCGGATCGGATACGAACACCGCAAGTCCTGGGCAACCTGGAATTTCTCCTCGCGAAATAGAACGGGTGCTGAAGCCTGCGGGGGACAGGAGGCTGCCACCAGCCTGGAACAGCGCCGTCCCATCCGGTGGCTGAGCCAGGATAGCTAAGGGCTCATTCAACGGCCCGATGGAAGGTATCCGATCTGTCCCAGAATTGCAAAGGGGCTCTGCGGGTAAGGGTTGGCCACAGGACCGATCCACACTCGGAAAACAGACTGGGCAGATACTGCGCCGTTCCAGCAATAGGGTAGGCACCAAGGAGACGGGGAGCTTCACACGAGAAGCCAACGGCGTGACCAGCTTGGAGCCGAGCCGGTAGTAGCCTGCTCTCCGCCTATGACACGCCCCAATGCGAGCATCCTGGGATTCTTTGATCTCATAACGACACGGCTGGTTGGCACGGTTGACACAGAGCGGTCCTGAGCAGTTGTGGCGCTTGTGAGCAGAAAGTAGGGACATTGCTCCGTACAAGGACAACCCAGCCGCGCGAGCGTCCCGCGATAGTTGCCGAGGGACGCCTATCTCACGGGCTTCCCAGTGTGTTTCCTGGTTGCCCTGTTTCACCATCATATAACTGATGGCTTGGGAATATGGATATGCGAGACCCCTGCTGGACCGAGAAGTCCACTGCGTCTAGTGGTTGGAAACCATTGGGTATCCGCAGGCGGCGGGCCATGGGAGAGTGCTGGAAGGGATGAGGTGGGTAACAGGGCCCCACGATGGGGTTTTGACAGAAGGCCTGGGATTGTTGGAAAAAGAAAGTCGAGTATCGCGGGCATGAAGCGGAAGACCTCTTGCAGGCCTGAACGCTGCGTCTCTCCGCTCATACAACAGCGGCTGGCATGGGTACAGCCAGGTTGGCCCGAGGACATGCGGTCTAGGCCGTCGCCACAGCATCATGTTGGCGAGCGAGCATAGCTTGGTGGGACCTAGACGAGCACTGACAGCTTTTGGGTTGTCTGTCGTCCTTGCAGGCGAGCCCAAGACACCAAACACGGCTGGGAAGGGGTAGGTAAGTCATATTAGTGACCACGGCAGCAACTGGCGAGCAGCTGCAAAGAGTTACGAAGTACGTACGGGCTATTGAAGGGCGCACGGCCAATGCTTTCTGGAACACCAGCCCTTTACCCTACTACTTCTATGCATGCCTAGCTGACATAACCTGCAGGCACTGGGGCGGTGCTGACATGGCCGGGGATGGTATAGCTGCTGGACAAGCAGGGCGCCAGCTGCGTGTCAGACGGCCACACAGACCGGAAACGTGGCCAAATCCCGAGGGCTGGTGGCATTCTGATTGCTGCGCTGCTGCTGCTGCTGGATCGGCAACATGCACATCGACATCCCAGCGTGAGCGAGCAACGACGACGTGCGGTACGGACTATTTGCTCGGCGCAGGGCGAGAGTCGCTGCCCGCTGCCACTGCTTGCAGGGGCAACCTTGCCTACCCCTGTTTTTGCCGACCCAAGCCCTCGGGATACCCGCGCGGGGGAGACCAGCTCCTCGGGTTCTGAAGCAACAAGGTAGATGCGGCATGTGGTTTGACGCCATTGTTTCTGCTGCTGGGAGCATCGATGATTGCTCGCGCTCACGGGCACGCACGAGCACGCCATGGCGCGCTATTGGCCGGGGGTAAGTGCCTTTACGAGTAATGAGGGTCTGGCATACGAGCGCAAGGTACCTATGCTGTCCCGAGTGTCCGTGGCACCTTTGGCATGGGACGGACAGTCTCCAGATAATCCCGGAATCCAACCATGTTGTCTATATTTTCCTGGTTATCATGCCTGTGTGTTACCGCCTTTCTCTACCTGTGCTCCTGCTATATCTCTAGCTGCAATAGTAGTGTGTTGTCCTCGCTGGACCGTGAAATGCCCTACGCCCGTATATGAAGCCAGCACGAAAACAGAAACGATTGTTCGCCACAAGGTACACCGATATTGTACAGGGCAATGGCGAGAAAAAACGCGACATGTCACATCCGTCGCTCCTCCCGCTAGCCTTGGCCGGGCCGAGACTTGGGTCGCGATTGGCAGGAGTTTGAGCCGCCGCGTGGGCGAGGGCCGCTCCGTCGTACGTGTGGAATGGTGCGGCGGGCGGGCTGAGAGTCACTTTGTCGACGTGGCGCGCGAAGAGGACCAGCTTGGCGGCAGGCTGGAGAGTGGGGGCGCCGCCTTGGGCGCCGTTGAGGGCCATTGTTGGACGCAGGAGGCATGTCTGCGCCCCCGAGGACGTCTGGCTCTCTAGCACCAGGTAAAGACGGGGTTCCGGCTCTTAACGGCCTCGAGGCGCTCCACGATGACCTTGCGCTGGTTGCCCATCTGGCCCTCGGCCGCGGCGTACCCAAGATCGCCCTCGAGGTCGTCGCCGTCGTACGCCTCGTGCGGGTAAAGCTGCTGCGCCATGCTGTTGCTGCTGCGGCGGGCGGCGGCCGTGGCGAACGAGTACCGCCGCTGCTGGCGGCGGCCGTGGCGGGCTGGCTCGTAGGTGTTGAGCGCCCGCGACGGGCCCTGGTAGCTCCCCGTGCTCCTGGGCTGCGGGGCGAGCTGGTCCGTCAAGGACGCGCCTTGGAGGCTGGCGGTTGCACTGGCGACATCCACGCCATGCAGGGAGCTTTCGTTGTTTGGTGATTCTGCGCCTTCTCCGGGGGGGCTGGACATTTCGAACCGCCCCGAGCGTGGCATGTCCACAGGAGCCGTCGCGAAGCCGAGCAGATCCTCCACGGGCACGTGGTTCGCCGGGGCCGAGCTGGCAATGTCGGCCTCGTCCATCGACTGCCGCATGTCCGCCGTGCGACGCAGCTCCGACGAAGTCACCCGCATGGGCACCGCCACGGGCACCTCAACGAGGTCGTCCCAGACGCAGACCCTCGCGCGGCGCGTGAGCTCCAGGGGCCCGTGGTCAGGCGACTTGAGCGCCTCCACGACGTTCCACGCCTGGCCCTTCATGACGGCAATCTGCTTGGCGAACATGCGCTCCTGGAAGTCGTCGTCCACTTGGAAGACCCTCTTGAGCGCCATCTGCGTCTGGCTCCACCAGGCCGTGGAGGTGAGCAGCGGGAGGAAGTGGTCTCGCGTCTTCTGCGAGAATGGGCGCCCGATGAGATCCACCGGGAGGAAGAGCCAGCCAAACGGGAAGCTGTGACATTTTAGCAAACGCTGGCTGTCAGTGGTTCGGACGGAGCAGAGCCTACCTTCGCCAAGCATCCGGGTGTTTCCACGGCCACGAAAGCGAGTTGTCAATGGCGCCGATGGCTATGTCCGGCTGGTTCCCGGTTGGACGGCTGCTCGTAGCATCCATTGGCTTTTGGGTCTTGTATGGGTACGAGGCCCGCGTGGCAGAGGGCGGAACCTGAGACAGATCAACCGGCCGGGGGCCGTTCTCCTCCGACGGCGGTTCCATGTTCAGATGCACGGGATCCGACGCCAGCGAGACCGTGCCCGCCTCCCAGTCAACCTTGACCATCCAATTATCGAGTCCCCGGTCCGTGTTCCTCATGATGTAGTCCAGAATGACGAGCTTCTCGAGCTCCTCCCGAAAGGACTGCTTGAGAGACTCCGTCCACGCAAATCGGGGAGGCCCAGAGGGTTCGTCTCCCGAGCTGGGCTGCTCGTCGTCGCTAGAGTCGGCGTCGTCCGGCGACCCGGATGTCGACGGCCGACAGCTTTCCGCCCACCTCTTCCTCTTGTTCCTATGGGTGTCGTTGGTTCGGAAGCCGGACCAGTACTGATCTGGCCAGGGGTGTTCTCGAAGGAACACGTTGGCGTCCTTGAAGCCTTTGAGGAAGACCTGGAAGCTACCTGGCTTCGGCGGCAGGGGCTTCTTCTTTCGGCAGAAGCCCCGGCGATCCCAGAATGGGTAGTGGAAAGACTTGGATGAGAGCCATACTACGTCGGTATAGGGGACGAGGTGGGTTCGAAGCTGGCAGTCCAGAACATAGGCGGCTGCTTCGCTGACGTAGGACAGGTTCGGGATCAGGCTATGGGGATAAGTTAGCAACCATCAGAGGCACACCGCAAGAGTCTCTAGATTTACCAAGCTCGCCCGAAGCAGCATGGGAACAAGTTCCTATGTATCCACTTGTTCCACTTGGGGTTGCCTGCTGCGTACGGTTCCTCGTCCTTGGGCTTGAAGACACCCACGATCTTGCCGTCCGGATTTCGGGCAAAATAGCTGCCGGAGCTGCCTTGTGATATCATGCTCGGGTGAATCTCCTGGCGAATAGCGGTCCGCACGCTGTCCACCACAGAATCAAACTCGGCCTTGGTCATGACGCCGGCCTGTGGCTCGGCCATGCCCTCGGCCGAGATGGGCCGCACGCCCTCGGGGGGCTGGAACACGGAATGGTGAATCTCCAAGCGCTCCTCCTCTGCCAGATGGCTTTTGCCCTTGGCGCGCTTGAAGCGAGAGGCGATCTCGTCGGCCCAGCGTTCGAGCCGCGCATTGATGGCTTTGAGGTCGACGCCGGCATTGCTTCCCATGCGGCGTCGAAACTTGGGTCTCGCAGGGTTCGGCTTGGGGCTGGCCATGCCCGACCTGTGGCGAGGCTGCGTGATGGGCGCATATCGAGGTGCCGAGGCAGGCTGGAGAGAGGCGGAGGACTCGGCGAGGGGATCGTCGTCGGAGTCGTCGCTGAACCGATCGGCCTGGGTAAGGCGTTCGTAGCCAGTCGTGGCGGGCCGATGGCGAGGCATGGCGGCGATGGGCACGGTGGCGGAGAGATCACAGGGGTCGGTCGGCCATTACTCTCGCGCCGGCTTTGATTCGATGCTCCCGTCGTCGTCGGAGGGTGCGTTGAGCTACGCCTTGTTCAGCGTTGCGCGAGGGCTCCGGAGCAGGTAGCCAGCCGCAGCCTGGTGGATGGCGGTATGTTGGGACGAAGGGTGGCCAATACGGTAGCCCGGAGAGCAACCGAAACCGGCAATGAAACAGGGATTCGGCAGGGAGGTAGCGCAGCGTCTCAGGGCGATACGCTGGCACGCAAGACGGCCATTGGCACCGACCACTGCCAACAACGGAATGATTGATGGTTGGGGATGGGAGTGACGGAGCGAGGTTCTGTGTGATACTGCCCAGTTCGCACCGAGTCAGATGGTTAGGTAAGCGTGGCGCACGAGGCTTGGTCGTCTGGCCGTGTGCTGGCAGACACGCTCCGCAGGCAAAAGCCAGACCGTGTCACCATCAACAGCAGACTCGCAGCATGAGGCTGTCGACCCCACGGGCCCTGCTGGCCATCTCAGGCAACCTCGCTGCCGTCGTGCCATGGCACACGCATGCAAGGATCCGTCCTGTGACGCTTTCGCCTGCAACGCGTCCACGGCCAAATCCACCAACTCTGTCTGGACTCTGGCGTGCTGCTACCAACTGGGAGTGGAGGCATGGCCAAGAATACGAGTATGCCCTGTCTCGCTCGGCTCTGCCATGGTGGAAAGGGCCGGGCATATCCACGCTGCGGTGCGCTTCGCGGTCCAGGGCGACCTCGGTCTCGCCGTCAAGAAGTCGGGACACTGCTTCCTAGGCCGCTCGACAACACCCGAGTCGCTGCAGCTGTCGACGAACAACAATCGGCGCCAGCGTGAACCTGAAGGAGCTGTATGTGGCCGCTGCAGGTGCTGCCGCTGCCGTACGGTAGGTATTCGGTATGGAGTGCGGCTTTGGCAGTCGTGACTTGTACGCGAGTAGAGAGTAGCCGGGTCGCGAGACACGTAGGAGGTATCGTGAGCCATGACCGCTACCCGCGACCAGCGACTGCCAAAGGGATAGCCGAAGATTGAGGGACACGGCAATGGCTCCTGAGTTATCGGAGCCTAATAAAACTGCCACGATGGACACCGTCTTTTTCTTTTCCTTTTCCTTCCTCGAGTATAACAATAACGTGAGTTGCGAGTCCAGTCAATGCTCCAGCATCGCCATATACGGGGTACTACTCGTACGGAGTACCCATCATTCGCTCCCTGGGACGGCCCGCCGCCGCCACCACCACCTGGCACCGCTGCGCTGGCCACCCGCCAGCCTCGGGCTAGGCGGTAAGGTACCTTCTCCCAGGAAAGAAGAGAGCCTCTGCAAAGAGTTGATTGGTGACGTTGCAGCAAGATCAGCCGATACACGAGATGCACGAATCGGCCCTTGAGGTGATGCCCATCATACGATGGCCCTGTTTGAGCGCAACATGCAATGCAATGCAGCACAAGATACCCAGTAATGAGGTATGCAGGGGCAAGCCAACGGGCCGATGGTCTCAACTCATACTCGTACTACGTATGGCCTTGAATCGCAGGAAACCGGTGTAAACCGAACTTTGCGTACCCACGTCAGCCGCAACAAGGTCCATTCCAACTGAAAGAATTGGTTTTCTTCGTCGATGCAACATATGTCGTCGCGGATGTGCATTGACCCACTGTGAGCTGACATTGAAGAAGCCGACGTCCACGGGCCTATCGGGACGGACCTTGGCTTTGTGCCGGGTCCTCCGGGGTGAGTCAGCCGGAGAGTCGAAGCTGGCAATATGCTGCATATCCGTACGGTTACTTCGCATTGCGGGAAATTGGGTTGACGAGTTGGAAAGACTACATGACTCAACTCATAGCCGAAAATCGAAAATTGGGTGGGCGGAATGGGGTTTAGTGTATGATGTGGGATTCGGATTGAGGAGCAATAACATGACGTGAGACGGACGACTCTCACCAGGGTGTTCGAGTATATAACTGAGGTTGAAGCCGTATGCAACCGGTCGAAGCTCCCGCTCATCAACAGAAACACTGCATGTAATCCGCTGCAACCATGTCGCCATCAGCAACCGCTACACCGTCCAAGCCCAATCACAACATGGACTCGGTCGTACACGAGGCACAAACGGCCTTTCGGTCGGCGCGGCTGAAGTACATCAAGATGGACGAGGCCGACGAGCGCATCAAGGCGTTTCTGCCGCAGGTCGAGGGCGACCCCGTGGTGCTGGCCCTCGCGTCGCCGGCGCTGCTGCGACCCAGCGGCAAGAAGGAGCTGGACTGGTTCGCCGAGCAGCAGGCCAAGGCGTACCTGGGCGTCGCGATATGCCTCCTGCCGTCCGACGAGGGGGAGGCTGTGTGTACTCGTACGCCGGCCGGAGACTCGAACGGGGAGAAGAACGGCGAGAGCAGGGACAGCAAGGAGCAGAAGAAGCCCACCATCATAGGGACCATGTGCCTCGGCTGGGGCGGCATCGCGCCGTCCACGGCCCACCACCGGACGGCATCCATCGGCATCACGCTGAGCAGCGCGCACCACAACAGGGGCTACGGGCGCGAGGCCATCAACTGGATGCTCGACTGGGCCTTCAAGCACGGGGCCATGCACACGGTCAGCATCTGCGCGTACTCGTACAACGAGCGCGGGGCGCACCTGTACCAGGACATTGGCTTCCAGCCCGAGGGGCGGCGGCGCGAGGTGGTGTGGTTCAACAGGAAGTGGTACGACGAGCTGTGGTTTGGCATGACGGAGCACGAGTGGGAGAAGCTGAGGGGGATGAGTTGAGCAGTCGTGGCATGAATCAATGGATGAATGCATGAACGGGTAAGGACGGTTCACTAGGTTGGGTTGTGTGCAACATGGACCTGGGATATGTCGCGCAAGACATGCTGGCAATGCAACATCCCAACAGTCTACTCGTAATGAGTACCGGTAGGTACTTCGTAACTTTGCACTCGCCCCTTGTTCCGTGCCATTGACGCGAGGATACGGGCAACTGCTCACTTCCATGTCCGCCCCCATCCCACCGGACCACCATCAAGCTTAACCACGGCCCCAGAGCTGCCGAGGAGATAAGGAGGCCCAAGATGCGCGAGCTGCAGGTCCTTGAACAAGCCCTATGACGAAACCTGGGGAACCCATGCCAAGGGCGGCTGTTGGGCTGGGCGCTACTCAGCCATGCGGGTCGACCGACGGTGTCATGGCCGTCGCATTGGGCCAGCCAACGGTGGCGGCTTCAGGCGCCAGTGGCTAGCGGGATCGGCATGCAGGCGAGGATAGCGTTGTGCTCGTTGGTTGGAGGGGAAGACGCGCCGGGTTCTTACGATACTAATCACGCATGCTATTAGTCCTTGTGCTGTTGGGTTTTGCTGATTGCCCGTGTTGGTCATGAGAGCGAGCGGGGGAGACGGAGAGAGGCAGAGAGAGAGAGACTGGCAGCCAACCCCAACCTACCCATCAAGGTGCTGATGCAGAGGCAGTAATTAGGGCCAGAGTGACGTAAAGAAATGTCCCGAGAAGGGCCTCACTGACGCCGTGACGCTTTGGGGTGACACAGAATGAGTGCCCAAGCCAGGCAGCTAGCGGAGGCTCGTCGTCAGCAGCGGGCGCAGCCGCTCGTGTACTCCGAAGGTCAAAGGCGTAGGTACCTTAAGGTAGGTAAGGTAGGTACGGAGTAAGGTACGGAGGAGTCCGAAGGTACGACAGACAGCACCTCAAGTCTCGGTGTTGCGCCAGGCAACTATATGCCAGGCAGGCCATTGGCGGGCTCTGTGGGAGCAGCAGTGAGGCAGCGCGGCGATCCCGCTGTGCGTGCCGGAGTGGACTGGACTGGACTAGCTGCGCCCGTGTCGGTTAGGCCTGTTTGAGGCTCGATGGTAGGGCCAGACGCATGCTGGTGCATGATGATGCGCGGATGGCGGCGTCTCTGCGGCGTGCGCCTGAGCGACCCAACCTCGACGCACGCACCGCCGCACCCTCCCTGGATGGCGCTGCTGCCGACACTGACCAACCAGCGGCTCCTGGCGCTGCATCAATGAGCAATCGAGCAGCCAAGTTGTCAAATCAAGACCTCAGCGCCAGCAGAGTTTGGGCCCGCTGGGCTGGGGAGGTGCTCAGGTGACCCTTCCGTGGCGTTGCTGCTGCAGTGCTGGCCGATGGATCGCTCAGGCCCCAGGATGCCAGGAACTGCAACGCACTCGTGCTCTTTTTGTCTCACCTCTTCCTCTTTGTGCAACGTCTCCGTACCCCGGATTTTTCTATATCTTCGCCGCTCCCCTTTACCCTAGTCTTCGTCTTGGCTTGCTCCTGGCAGAGCTGAGCTTCCACTTCGTACCCGTCTGTTACTTTCAACGGCACTCACTGTACCTATTCGTACCTACCTTACCTTGCGCAACGGCACCACGGCCACCACCACTCCCGCATCTCCACCAAACATCCTCTGCCTCTGCTGAGCACGAGAGCATCTACCTTACCTACCACATCACGCTTCACACATGGCTGCCAGAGCGGACGCCGGCAGCTCCTTCCGAGAGCCTGCCATCGTCGTGTCCCCCACGGACCACGACCTCAGCCGCGGACGCAAGCGGTGCCGCAGCCAGACGCGGTCCAGCAACATCAAGTCCCTTCGCACAGAAGAGACCAGCACCCTGCGAGGACGCTCCCCCCGACGGGCAACCTCCCCCGTCGGCCTCGTCTCCCGCAGCTCGTCCCCGTCCATGATGTCCCCCACCAGCCAGATGCTGCACTTCAACCAGCTGCGCAACACGCGCCGCGAGCACTGCCCGTCGCGGACGGGCACGCCCTCGGAGCAGCGGCCCTTCCGCCGGCGACAGAGGACCCGGAGCCGCAGCCGGGGCCCGCGCGACCAGGACCCCCATCGGTCGGTTGATGTCTTGTCGGGCCTGCGGAACGAGGTGCTGCTGCACGACGATGATTCGGCCAACGACGACGAAAAGTGACCTTCCTTGCCCTGTACTTTGTACGAATGCACGGATGGCGCAACTGGCGCAATGACACGAATGGATCATGATACCAAAAGCTACGGCTTGTACTATACGTTACGGGAGACTGGAACTAGCATGTGGTTTGTGTGAAGGATCAAGGGACTTGCAGCATATAATAATGCCTTCTATTTCTTTGCATCACTGGGCGTGCGAGTAGGCGCATGCATCATTCGGCCTAACAGCGGCTGCCCCTGGAACGGGAACATTTGAGGAAAACAATGGAATTGGTCAGCAACTAATCGGTGCACTCGTGTCGTTTCGGAGAGTGAGTAGAGCCGTGACTGTACTGTGACTCGTACGATGAAGGTGCGCCCCACAGCTGCACGTGCTGGCGTGGGTCTCGGAAAGCTCCAATTCGGCGACCAACTTTTTTGAGCATCATCACCATCGCGAACATGAGGCCACTCTCGAAGTAGCCGCGCATTTCGATTTTCCACACGCCCACGCTGACCTACGGCAGCGGTCGCGCTTTTGGAAGCATACGCGATGCCCATGGCACCATAGCCGTGGCCATAAAGTGGATAATTACCTCCCACAGTTTGCCCTCGAGCCCCAACTCTGGCGTCGACATCACATCGACTGCCCACCAACAACGCCACCCCCCGACCGCCGCTCGGCGCGAGCATGCCAACTCGTCCCTCGATAGCCTCGGTCTAGCAGCTGGCAGCTTGCAACCCAGGCTGCCTCCCGAGGACCAATGCTCGAAAGAACGGCCGCCAGCCTGGAAGCATGCACCCTCCAGCGCCTTCTTTCCCAGCCCGGCCGCTCGTCGAAGCGCTGCAGACAGCTTCACACTGGCTTCTGGCAGCACGGCGCCTCGGCTATAGAGCTCTCCAGCCTCTGGCCCTTGCCCCCGCGAATTGCTGATGCCGATGCCGATTTGTCTCACCGTCCAGAGCAGACGGGGCTTGTTGCGTCGGCGTTCCTCCTCGACTTTCTGTATCCGAATGGCACTTACGCGCTCCTCCGCCGGTTATATCCGGCGCTGACGCGGCCGCAAGACGGTAGCGGATCGAACGGGGGTGCTCGGAGGCGAAACTTTACATCTTCTACCATTGTCGCCGAGTCGGATTCTCAGAACCCGATCGTACGGCTCGACGCCGCAGAAACGAGAGAGAAGCGACGAGGTGGACGACCGGTTCGGCAAGATGGAGCTCTGCGGAGAGAGATAAACACGCATTCACGGACATGCCTGCGCACAGACGCCGAAGGACATTCTTCTACCACGGCAGCAACATCCCATGCGACCGATGTGGGCGACAGTGCACGACTCAACCGAATGGCAAACTCTCGAACCCTCCAAGACTTACTGTCACGACCGGACGAAGGCCGACATCACGATGTCTGGGACTTGTACTGCAGGTTGGATGACGGTCAGCGACAAACCTTCTGTCGGGCAGTCGTCATATATCTGTCCAGGTCACAAAGTATCGTCGAAATCGGGAGAGCGGTCTCGATTCTTCGCCAAATACCCATAGACTCGTGGGACGATGAGCTTCAAGCTGCAGGGGTGCTTGTTCTCATGCGCTCAGGCGATATGCCGTCTGCCGTCGACCGATTCAAGACGGGGTTGGAGGAGAAAGGTCTGTCGGGCGGCCTCGAATATCTACTTGCGGACTCAATCATCAATCGGCAGTGGCCTACGCTTCTGAGCGTCTGGCTGGAATACTTTGCAGCCCTCGGCAAAAGAAACCCCGACACACGCATAGACGATGCCCAACTACACCAGCTCGAGACGATTTCGGACCTAGGACAGCTCTACTTCTCCTTTGAGCGCTACATTGAGGCAGAGGGGTCAGGCCCTGTGCGTGCCATCAATCTCCACTCCGACTCGAGGCTCGGGCTTGAACGCCTTCGACGAAGGCTGGCCGAGACGGCACTGCAACAACCCTGTCCGCCGAAAGAAGCCGCCGTCATACTCGAAATCTGGGAGGACTGTCAACTATATCAAGACTACCTTCTCCGCATGCTCGATAGATGGAACAACGGATTGGAATCCAAAGGCAGCTTGATGGTGCTGCCGGAGGTATACAAGAAGTACCGGACCTTGCCCGATGCCAAGCCGTCGGTGTCTCTCCTCCGGGGCATGTTCGACCTATACTTTCCTACGAATGCGGCTGGCCTGGAGGAGATATATCGTGACTGGCACACTGCCTGGGGCGGCCTCGACCAGTGGGGCTTTGAGAAATTTCTCAAGTTTTATGCCGGCGCAGGGGACGTTCCGGCAGTTAAGGACCTCTGGTCTCGATATGTGACCCTCTTCCCGAAGGTGTTGAAACTTCCTCGCGCATTCAGGAGCACCATGAATGTCTACGCCCAGACTGGCAACGTGACACGAGCCGAGCAGGAGCTTCGGACCATGACGGAGCAATATGGAGTCAAGCCCGATATCGACATCTGGAACACCTTGCTCAAATGCTACACAAGAGCCGAGGACTTTCCACGCGTGCTTCAGTGCTTCGAAGAGATTCGAGCCATTCACCGCCCAGACTCCTTCACATATGCTCACGTCATGGCCATGGCAGCCAAGAAGGGCGACTTGGAGACAACACTTGACTTCTTCAACCAATCTCAAAACGACCAGGTCCCTGCGTCAAAGGAAATGGCCATGGCGCTGGTGACAGCCTATTGCCGAAACGACCGGCTGGTGGAAGCGGAGAAGATATGCACAGAGTTCGCCGAACGCAAAGCTACGAGTGCAGCCGTATGGAACAAGCTCTTGTATTTCAACGGCGTACAGGGCAAGCTGAATAAGTGCTATGAGCTGCTCCAGGCCATGAAGACGTTCAACGTGGAGTGGGATCACCAGACGCACGAGTTCCTCCTCCAGGCCCTGGTCAGAGTCGACCAAATACAAGCTGCCTACCACCTCCTGCAAAGCGCTTACGAGGACAGGCTGTTTCCCGTTGGCCCGGAGCATTTTGCAGTTGTCATGGTAGGGGCTGTTCGCACGGGAGAGCTCGCCCTGGTCGAGACCGTTCTGTCTCACATGCGACGGGCAGGGCAGCCCATGACCTTCAATGCCCAAGTCGCGCTTGTGGAGGCGGCGTTCCGGCAAACCCCATCGGCGAAGCGCACGCGGGAGCTGGGTAAAGAGTTTGTCAAGCATTTGCGTTGTATGCTCCCAGCACCCGAGGATGGCAGCGCAAAGCAAAAGGACAAGGGCATCCCCGAATCCAATACCCCGGGCAGCCTAATGGAGCTCAGGAGGCAGACCCAAGGCATCGGCCGAGCCATTATGCTGCTGGTGGAGCTGCGCGATTTCGCCACCGCCGAGGAGCTCGTCAACATCTACGCCGAGATCTTCCCCGAATACAAGGGGGAAGCGTCATTTCCACCAGAAGTCGCCTCTGCCTTGATGCTGGGCTACCTCAAAGATGGCAGGTTGACTCAAGTCCACAAGATGTGGGGGAAAACCTGGAACAGCGTGCTGGCTCGCAGCCAACGTCCTCAGGGCGGAGGCATTTACCCGGCGCATCAGTACGACCTCTCCCGGCCCATGGGGATTGTGGCCAAGGCGTTCCGAGAAGCGAACAACGGCCGTGGCCTCCTGAGCTGTGTCGAGCAAGTGACCGGTGCGGGTTTCAAGCTGACTCGAAGCAACTGGAACCTTGTCGTTAAATACCTGGCAGAGATGGGGCACTGGGAGCGAGCCATGGACTGGTGCGAGACGATGCTCATGCCACGCTGGCGCGGCTGGAACCCCGGCGCCAAGTCCCTCCAGGAGAAACGCGACATGAAGAACACGCGGGTCCTCCAAGCGTCCAAAGCCGCCGTCTTCAGCCTGCAGAAGGAATGGCTCAAGCTGCGCAAGCTGGCCGCCTGGTCCGCCCAGGTCTCGCACAAGCTCAAGGAGATTGAGCGAAAGCACCCGATGCTGCACTACGCCTTCATCACGACCGACTACGAGCACCTCCCCGCCACGTGGGTGCTGCCCAAGAAGAAGAGCCTGACGGGGGCCATCAAGGAGATGCTCAAGCCGCTCTCGCACGCGGAGCTCAGGGTCATGAAGAGGACCCTCGAGAGGCAGCTGGCACTGGCGCGGCACAGGAAGCCGCCGCTGCGCCGCACGGCCGTGCTCAGCCCCTTTCACGTCGTCACCGGCAGGTCCAAGAAGGAGGTGTACACCAAGGCGTTTGGGCACGGGGACTTGAAGCACCTAGACGCCGCGCTGCTGGAGAGGCTGGGCGAGATGGAGGCTGAGTCTGCCGTTGCTGACGAGGAGGAGCTTGCTGACAGTGAGCCTTTGGCGCGCGAACCGGAGAGTTGGGGAGACCTCCGGTGATGATGATGTACATCGACGAAAGAAGTGAATCTCCGCATGTAATTTACCCAACCAATCTACTGTACAATAGCACACCACGACACACACAAACACATACAAGGGCGTCACAGGTCTGTGGAAAAAGGCGATGCCTATTCCATATTTGATATCTAAAGCTGCCGAGTTCGCTTTTTCAAGTCCTTTGCTCGGTGAACACCACGTCTGGCGGGCCATATGCCAAGGTCGAACGAAGAATTAAACACCGCCACCCGGGCAAGTACGGTGGCACCCAAAAACTCCGCCCCAGAAGAAGCGCCTATTCTATAAGTGATGATGGTGACGATGAGGAGAGCGCTTATCCAGTAAACGGCCGGTCCTTTTCCTTTCCCAGCGCCCCATGTATCGGTAAGTAAAGAGTGGGTGAGTGAGTGATAATTAAAACTTCCTTACTGTGAAGAAGAGGAGAGTGGTGGTTGTGACTGGTTCTCGCTAGTCATCCTGCGCGCCTGGCGACCGCGACTGGACGCCGAGGGAGCGCAGGCGCTGAGAGAGGAGGCCCTCGGCGGCGCCGGCCTGGACGCCGCCGGTGGCGAGGCTGCCGTTGAAGGCGTTGCCGCCGTAGCCGAGGTCGCCCTTATTAAGCTTCTCGTACTGCGGCGCGCCCCAGGGGTCGAGCCCGGCCGAGTCCTTGGTCGATGGGCGGCTGACCTGGGAGGAGGAGCCGGTGGAGCGAAGGCCGGCGGCGGTGAGGCTCGTCCGCGTCGAGTCGCTGACGTCGTCGCCGTCGCCGCGGTCGCGAGGGGGCAGCCGGAACGGGATCGGGTCCACGGGCAGGGTGTTGCCGCCCGCGGTGCCCGAGAACTGCTGCATGCTCGCCTGGCCGTTGGAGTACAGGCCGTCAACCGTGTCAAACGCGCGGATCGACGCCCCGCCGACGGACACGCCGAGGCTGCGCCTCCTCAGCGCCTTTTCGGCAGCCAGCATCGCGCCGGACGACGACGTCGGCGGGTGCATGACCCTGATGGGCTTGTACGGCGTAAACCGCGGCTCCGGCCACGTCGTCTCGTTGCGGAGCCTCTCCTTGCCGTCGGGCACGCGGTTGGCGAAGACGACGCGGATGCTTTTGTACAGGTAGAATCGGCCCCTGGACGGGCAGCACATATGCAGGTGAACCAGGTACCTAAGCATGGGGCGACTCATGCTATCCGTTTCACTAGGGTTGGGGGCGTGGTCGATGATGGGGCCGGCCGAGTAGCTGCGCTGCCGGATAAAAGTCTTGGTTCCGGGCTCCATGCCGGTCAAATCATAAGGTACCAGGAACAGCTTCACCGCCGTCTTGTTCTGGTTCTTGATGATGATCTGTATCTGGCCCTTCTCCGGGATCCGGTAGCTGCCACCCAGCGGAGCCTTTGGGGACCTGGATCGGCGTCTCGGCCTCTGTGTTCTTAGGCGCTCTCCGTCGGCGTCTGAGCCGGCCATCATGTCCAAATCGCCGTCTGCCGGCTTCCTGTCCGAGTACCGGCTCTGTGCCTTTCTCTTCGATCGCGATTCCTCCTCCAGGTTGGGTAGCCCGTTCTCCAAGTCAACCTGCCCCACATACGGACTCGGCCCGTCATCAGACTGCGATCGTCCATGCGGCGTGCTGCTGTAGCTGTAGTAGACGGCAGGGAACGGCAGCGTGACATGGGCGGGGCAGCGGAGGTTTGGTTTGCATTTGCCCTTGCCCAAGACGCCAATCTGAGCCAAAAAGTCAAACGGCTTCGACGGCGTGGTGGACATGCGGCCGCGGAGGATACTCTCCTCGTAGGATCCAACCATGGAAGCGTGCTGGATGGGGGACACGTCGGAGCCAAGGGACGGCCGCCTCGAGCGCAGCATGGCCGGGGTCTGCGGCGAAGTGCCATGCTGCAAGAGACTGGGCGTCGAGGTCAGAGACCTGCGGGGCTGGTGTGCTTGATACGGTAATGAACCGTCCCGTCGTTGCAAGGGCGTCCAGGCCGTCAGGGAAGGACGAGACGATGGGGATGCGAATGGGGACGAGTGTACTGAGGCGAGTGTGTGTCGCCTGGAGCTGTGCCGCCCTGAAGACAGGTCGATGATGCCCGGCGGCATGGAGAAATCGAGCTCATCGTTGCTCTCGGACTGCACCAGGGGGCTGGTGGGCGGTTGATAGGCGAAGCCGGACGAGAGGGAGGATGATAGGGGAGAAGCCGTGGACCTGAAGCTTCTAACACTATCTGGCGGCACAGCCCTACTCTCGTAACGGAAGGGTGTATAGTCCCGGGGAGGTGACGTCGCAATCCAAGGGCTCTGGACGGCCACGCGGTCTTTGACTCTCTGCTTGGTTATATGGGTGCTAGATTGCTGTTCCTCGTCTTGCCTCTCGTCGTTTGTAAAATCGCCACTGTGCAATGCCGACCGTGGCCGCTCAATGTTGAGTCCGTCCTGCAGCCTCTCGTCCATGTGGCTCTGTGCCGTATTGTTCCTCTCGGGCGTTATCTGGGCGGCTGGCAGGAGCCCTGGCGACCGGGACGACGAGCGAGGGGTCCTGTTGACATGGACAGTGTCGCCTTGTTGGAGGATTGACTCGAGCTACGCAAGACGGTCAGTTCAGTATAAGAGTGAGGCATTCGCTGCAGATGTGCACTATGCCGCGTACATGTCGATTTGGGATCCAGGTTGGGCTCTCTCCCCGCTTAAGTCGCTCGATCAACTCGGTCCGGTTCGACGTTGCACCGTCATCTTCGCTTCTCGGAGTCGATGGGTGCGCAGGGCTGTCTGGGACGGGTCCCTCGCAGAGCTCGATGCGCAGGCTCTCCTCGGAGAGGCGCCTCAGTCGCGGCGACGGGGGCTCGACTTCGATCGCTTCGGGCTCGGGGTCCCGGCACGGAGATGGGTGCTCGAGGTCGAGGTCGGCTTGGAAGATGGGCATTTTCGCGAGCTAGAAGAACCGCAGCACGAACTGCGGTTCCTCACGTGGTTGTTGGTCAAAATGGCGTATGGGTGACGGCTTCAGGGTCGGCGTTGGCGCTGCGAGCGTGGGATAACCGGAGCACCGGGGTCGGACAGCACCTGACACGCGCCAGTGCCTCCGTCGTTTGCATGCGAGTCGGCGAGCTGTCGGACGTCGGGCAGGGCCGCTGGGTTCTGGGTCGATTTATAGCTGGTCGCGGGCGAGCGCTGCGCTGGGCACTCTCCAGGGTGTCCGTTCGTGGAGCGATGGCGGTGAATCAGGGCGCGGTGCACGGCACAGACGAGGATACGTATATACCTACGGTTAAGGGCAGTGGGGTGCTGCCTGGGTATCGTCATGGGAGCTGCTAACGAACGATTTGGGAGGCGTTGTTAGTCGCGTCCTAGACATGACACCTGCCGAGTAGGTATGGACCCACGGACATGCCCGACTCGGCTGCTACCCAAGCAGCTGGCAAATCAAGGCCTGACTGCATGACAGTCTCCCGACCATTCGCTACCTCTACGGAGCACGTCGCAGCATGCCGCTGCGGTGCTCGGCGGTGTCGGGTGCTGTGCCACGCATTGCTCCCCTGTGCCGTGCCGCGCTGCGCGTTACAGTGCTTGCATACGCTGGCACCAATGGCTGGCGGAATCGCTGCCGGCCCGACTCCACCTCGGAGCCAGCCCAGCCCAGCGCAGACTTTACCCTGCACCCTCTCACTCGCGATATCAATCTCAACACACGGCAAACACCATGGCTCCCAAACGGCCACTCGAGGCCTCTGGGCCAGACTCGGCGGCCAAGAAGCCCAAGCGCGGCTTCAGGGTCGGTCCCGACAACTTGCCAGACGGCCCGTGGCGGCGGAAAGGTTTGCCTCCCGTGCTCCCAGTGTCCCCTGCCCGCATGGGGTATGCAAGCATCCACATCAGACGCTCACACGACATCCCGTTTAGTCACCAAGATCAAGAAGGACTTGATCCACAAGGCCAAAGTGAAGAAGGAGTACGCCAAGATCAAGGCACGCGAACAAGAGACTTCTGCCGGGGCGCCTCGCAAGAACACGGCTGCCGCTCAGGACGAGCCAGATCACAAAGATGCCGAGCGGAACGCCGGGAAGAGTGAGAATGAAAACGACGCCGCTGCCCAAGAGGATGAGCAGCCGATGCACCCGACGAGGGAGCTCATGCTCAAGGATGAGGAAATGGCCCAGGTCGGCGCAGGTGCAAAACCAGACACCGCCGAGACCGCCGCCTCGAGCGACGGGCACCGCCGCAGGACAAGGCGCCCCGGGTACTACGACAAGCAGCTGCAAAAGGCGGAGCAGAAGCGCGTCGAGGCCGAGGAGAGGGCCAGGGAGATGGAGCGGCGACGCGAGGAGCGGGAGCGCAGGATGGCGGAGCGGGAGCGCTTCAAGAAGGCCATGGCCAAGACGAGGGGCAAGGACGGCAAGAAGAAACTCGGCCGGGAGAGTACGCTGTTGCTGGACAAGGTCAAGAGACTCGTCTCCGGGGGACAATGAGGGGGGCTTGCCCGACCGTGGTTGAGTGAGGCTGGGCCGGTTCAGTAACACCGAGGGCGCAGTCTTTTACCTTGTGGGCGTTTGAAGAAAGGAGAGAAAGTAAGGCATAATGATCTGAATGTCTGCGCCGTGTTCATGAGGTTGAACTGATCACCAAGCTCGGCCTGCGACAGCAGAGATGGATGATTCTCACGGCATGCTTTTCACTGCTTCAAAACTCTCAACCAGGTCAAGGGCAGCAAGTATCAGCAAGGCAAGACCATGCCGAGGCAATGGCGGCCTACTTCTCGGTTACCGACTGAGTTCACCAATGATAAAAGGCTGACGGTCGGATCGACAGACTACCTTGCGTCTCAGACGCCTCTGGGTCGCCAATTGTAAAGGACCTCAAGGAAGCAGCAGCAATCATTTCAGGTTTGGCCAACAGACGCAGCCGCGCCATTACTCGTGTGCCATGTGAAACTGATCAAGTTCGATAATGTCTCGCAAGAAGCAAACCTACCGTGCAGCCATGATGCGCGCGCTCAAGGCATGAAACCGCACCATGTACTCGTACACAGAGAAGAGCAGCGCACCCGGCCGTGATTGACAGCCGTGGCAGGGGTAATGCCATCGTCAGATGGTGGGGCTTTAAGCTGGGATGATGAGAGGGAGGGGGTCAACGTGGATGGCGAATGTCATTCGGCCCGTGGAGCGCTCAGGTACCCGAGACACCAGAGGCAACCTTGGTTGCAAGTTGATCAAAAAGAGCCTCTCACCTCTCACTGTCACCGTCGCGGGGATTGGATCTGGCTTCTAGCAGGTCTGCTGGTCTGGGCTCTGCGGCCGAATCGCTACGGCGTCTGTGTGTTGGTGAGAACACACCAGACCGTGACACGGGCGCCGCCCAAGCGACCCGCAAAGCCCTTACGTGCGTGCATCTGACAATCGCGAAGCAATGCACCATGGAACGCCGAGAAGGCAAGGCGAGGCAGTTGGTAAGTTTTGCACCACTTTAGTCGAGGACAAAGGAAACGGAGATTCCTTGAACTCGCCGCCCCGTCTGCAGCCGGGGGACAAAAGGAGACATCACGGCTCTCGCGGGGGATGTTGCAAAGAATTGGGCTCTCCTTGACCAGATCCTGCAGACGGGGCGTGAGCAAAGGGGGCAGGGAGAGGGGAGTTTAGCCAAGCAAGGGTTGGTTCTTGGAGTCTGTTCTTGGACCAGCGGCGATTCGTGAAGCGCAACGAGGGGCTAGTATTATATTATTGCAAGTCACTAGGGATGCGGATGCGGATGCTGATGCGGATGCGGATGCGGATGCAGGCGGTCGGAAGATGCGGACATGAGGCGGCCAGCGGCGGCAATTGTTTGTTGGTACGGGAAGAAGTCGTGGAACAGGAAGGGCATAAGATACGAGGAGCCAAAATATTACGGCTCGCAACCCCGAAGCCACAGAGACTGGTCATTGACACGTGCCCCTTTCAGCTCATCCATAGCTGCCGGCTGCGCGGATGCCGAGCCCTCGCGTCGTCAGCATCATCAAGGATCCATAACACAATCTACGAAACCAACCCCTGGTCACCATCTGCAGCCAAGCAGGCGACAAGGCCCAAGGGATGGGCTGGTTGCTGCTACTAGCACCAAAACAGCCACAGATCAGCAGCAACATAGCGGAGGGGGGACTCACGAGGCCTTCGATGCTTCGTGGCTTGCCCCTGACGACGAAGACCCCTCTGTTTCGTCTCTGGAGAGACTCCATGAAGATGAAACGGCAGCCCGCCAGGTGGAGCGGCCAGACGTTTGCTGCCAACGTGCATGCATGGACATTGTATTATCGATGAGACGCAAGGCAGACTTGATTGCTTTGTTGCTGCCGTCAGGCCAGTACCAACCCGCCGGGTCCGTCCTTCTCCCAGGCTGTTGGTCGAGGCGTGTTGTGACTGTTGTCACTGCGTGTGCGTGCCCCTGTTGGATGGCGTCGGCACGTACTTCGTACCTACAGACTAATAACAGGCCAACTGGCCCGTGTACCCCGTACATCTGCCGTGCTATAAACAGGACCTCTTGTTGGCTGCTCGCGCCGACGCATTTTGGAGGCACGGCAGCAAGCCACACCGTTTCTGCGCTTCTCCTCCCCCTGGCTCGTCCGGGAAACAGAGCTTAGTGACCTGCTCCCAAGGCACGGGCTCGACGTGCTAGCTGTTTGCTCAAGGTATACAAGATATACAAGAGCTGGAGCATACGAGCTAAGGTTCGTCAGCAGCGTTTGGAATCTCAGGAGCTTCGGGGCTGACGTACGTACAAACACACCGCCCTCGCGGCGGGCCTGGCATCTGGTGCCTCTGCCGCCAGCGATTGGATCCCGAGCATTGATTACTGAGTCGTACAGGGACTGCAGATGCGCGGTTTCTCCGCATTCAGTGACGGGACCCAGGCCAAACCGCCCATCCCTGTTCTTGCTGTTACTGCCGCGAGTCCAGGCGAAATCGCCCGACGCCAACAGACGGCCCCTGCTCGGCCGCTGTTGGCCCCCAAAGGCGACCCCCTCCTCGTCCTCACTCCTCAGTGGGAACCGGACAGCCACGTCCCACAGTTCCGCGCTTGTGAGCCTGCAGTTTGGCGCCAGCGAAGGACGCGCAGCAGTTGGCATCGTGTAACGGCGGTGGATGGCGCTGGAGAGCTGCTGGAGAGCTGCTGAGGGCAGGCTGCGCCGGTTTAGCGAGCCCTCCTGAGTGATACCGTCCCGTGCGACAATTGGTCTCGAGTCGCAGCCTGCCACGTAAAGACGCTGTCTCTCGATTGGTGCGGCATTCCAGCACGACGCAGGTCGACGACTAATTGTAGATCAAGGGACGTCTCCCAGCGGTGCAACAGCGAGACTGCCCTGATGTAGGAACAGCACTTGAACTTGATACACACCACATGCGGTGCAGGCCTCGTGTCCCCCGTAAGGTTTTCCAAGGTACGGCGTCGCAGTGAGCGGCAGGCTCGGCAGCCCATCCTTGGCGCTGTACCTGTACTTTGGTCCCCTGCAGCCTGGTGGTGAGGTGGTGTTGGCCCCAAGACTCGCATATTGCTGACCCAGCCATCCGTACTGGTCCCTGCTTAGGTAGGTACCTACCTTACCTTATTATTAGTCGTTAGCAATCCCTTCAGGTCCAACAGAACACCGCCTCCCTCCCCCAAGCCTCACCCGCTCGCGCCGACGAGCATTCATCGACGACGCCGCTCTCTCCTCCTCCATTCTCCTTCCACCGTCGTCGGACACTCCATTCGTTTGACCGCGCTGCAGCTTGCTCCTTGGAGCTCTCGTCCATCGTCGTCGTCGCCCTCTTCCTCGCCCTCGAGAACCGCCCGGTGGCAGCGCCACTCGCGCTCTGGCCGCCACTCGACCCGCGCTACCGGGAGACGTTTGGCTGTGCCAGATCGTTCGACGGATGCATCTCCCCCTCTCCAGCTGCTCAGCGCTGCTTGCTTTGTCTGCCCGCCGAGTCGATCGCTCCCCGCCGCGCTCTGAGGCGCTGTCGATGCCCGCGAGACCGTAGCTACATCCCGCCCTTTGTCGCACAAATCCTCACCGACGTTCGTCTCGTTCGACGACTCAACCGCTCCGATAGGTTGACGGTCCGTCGCCGTGTGCGCCGAGGGTTCCCGCCATGGCGACCATCGTGGACGAGTATTTGGACAGTCCCTTGGACACTGACGACGTCTTCCCGTGCAAGGGATGCGGAGAGGTTCGTACTGGCCTCTGCAGTGTTCGTGAGCAGAAAGCTGACATGTCCATCTTGTGCAGATCCTCGAAGAAGGCAAAGCGTTCGAATTAGGTATGCTGATGCTATTTGCGGCCAGGATCTCGAGCTTTTCTTGCTCTGTCAGCTGGCAGGCTTGCGCCCCATCACTCTGCCCTGATAACCCACAACGAGTGACTGGCTGACACCCTTTTCCCACAGCTGGCAACCGATGGCATCTTGACTGCTTCCGCTGCAACACCTGCGGCACCCTTCTCGATTCCGACGCCAACCTCCTACTCCTCGGTGACGGATCCCTCATATGCAACAACTGCACATACAGCTGCAGCGCCTGCGGCAACAAGATCGAGGATCTAGCCATCCTCACCGGGGACCAGGCCTTCTGCGCCACATGTTTCCGATGCCGAAATTGTAAACGAAAGATTGAGAATCTCCGATATGCGAGGACCTCACAGGGCATATTTTGCATGGGATGCCACGAGACTCTAATGGCCAGGCGCAGGAAGAAATCAAAGGCTGCGGCCGCTGCCAAGTCTCGAGAGAAAGATCACTCGCCCATGATAACAGACAAGTCATTACCCGCGCTGCCGCCCAGCGCCATGCCATCCAACGCCTTCACCAGCGACCGCGTCGATCCCGACTCCGACACCCCCACGGAACTCTCTCCTCGCCCTCGCGCTGGCCACAGGCACGTTGAGTCCTCGTCCCGGGGCAGCTCGCGGCCTGCTCGTTCCCCCGAACGCGACTCGTCTGCCAAGCCCGAGGGACCTAGCTTGCCGGCCAGTACCTATCGAAGGAACCGCAACTCGGCAATGTTCCCGACTGCGGAATCCGGCACTGGAGAGTCGCCTGACGGCGGCTTCTTCATATCCGTTGCCCTCGACCCGAGCCCTGGCCCGCACGGGACCCCCAGGTCCACCTCGGACAGTGCCGGAGATGCGGCCAAGAGGAAGAAGGAGGAACATTTCGGCGTTCCCAAGTCGACGGCCTCTTCTGAGAAGCGTAGTGACTCCCACGCGTCGACTCCGCATATCGCTTTCCAGGACAAGGGCCTCCAGCCGTCGTCCGACCATGACGTCGCCCCGGCCAAGCCTCAGTCTCACAAGCTCTCCAGGTCTTTGGAGCAGGATCAGAGCAAGACCTCTCCGTCTGGGGACGACTTCAAACTTCAAGATGCTCCCAAGGCCAAAAAGGACCTTGCATCGCGAAGCAATAGCACGCACTCTTCCTCAAACCCGCAGGAGACCAACTCGGGTAAGACAGCTAATGGCGTTTCCCGCAAAGATGGCCTGTCCAATTTGTCCGACGTGAAAAGGGCCAACGAGAACACCCCGCCGTCTCGAGCCTCCCAAGACTCCAGATGGCAAGACGACGACGACATGAGCTCCTCGTACGATGCTAGCGTCAAAGGCACTCCCCGCCTGGATAACAGCTCGAAGGCCATCACGCGAAAGGAGCTCCCGTCGGCCGCCTCCTCGCGCAACAGTATTTACTCCCCCGCGCTGTGGATGTCTTCGGGGCTGTCACTAATTACCTCTCTTATAGCGAATGGGAAAACGGGATCCCAGAGCAGACCCGGCCCGCCCGAGAAAAAGAATACCGACACCTACATGCACCCTCGTGCGGCACCGGCGCCCCCGGGGGTCCAGGGCCATGTCGGCAAGGAGTCGATCAGCTCCAAAGACGAGCCAGCCTCCCCCAAGGTCTCCCCGAAGCTGCCTAGGTGGAGTAGCGGAGGAGACTTTAGCATGGACGAGGACATGGCTCGGATTCTTGGCACTGATGAAGGTTCCTCCTCGATTCTACGACGAGTTTCCAACGCCGTCCGGCACGGCCGCGCGGGCAGCGTCGAATCTAGCTACAGCCCTCAGCGAGTCGGCCACACTCGAAGCATCAGCGAGACGACGCGGGCGACGGCCTCGCCAAGGTGGCCCAAGACCCCCCTGGGCGATGGCCACAACGGCCACCCCGATATCAGCAACCCCGTTTCGCTCACATCTGGCGACGATCCCACTCTGCTGAAGCGACAGCTTAGGAACTCGGAGCAGCGGGTCGCCGAGCTGGAGCGGCAGTTTAACACGGAGAACGACCTGAAGAACCTCAACAAGAAGCTCATGGAAAAGAGGAAGACTGTTTCCGTCCTCGACACTCAGACTGAGATTATGATTCGTCAGCTCGAGGTCCTGGCAGGATACGTTGAACGGGCAAAGGAGACCAAGACGCCCATCGATCCGCGGGAGCTGGAAGATTCGGCCATCAAGGAGTTTGTGCAGAAGCTCGACAAGGTCAAGCTGGTCATGTCTACGTCTATCGAGCAGCTCCACGAAGAGCGGAATCAGTTGATTGAGGAGAAGAACCAGGCTGCGGCGGACCGAGACCGTGCCCTCATGGAGTTTGAGCAGCTCTCCTCCAAGAATGCGCAACTCGCCGACATGAACAACGACCTCACCCACCAGATCCAGGAGCGTTTCAAGTCTCAGATTGGCGGAGACATGAGGTCGCCCAATGGTCTCGGAATCTACGCCCAGAACAAGGGAGCCACTGGCTCCTCGGTCAACCTCGATGTCGTCAGCATGACGACTGGTGCCACTCTGATTCCTGACGAAGAGCCAATTGTTGAATCCGGCCCTACCGTGGTACAGGTTCGCAAGGGTCAGGTCAAGAAGTTTAACTGGAAGAAGGGGTCCAAGACCATGGCCCAGAACGTCGCCAAGGGAGTCAACAGAGCCGTTGTTGCATTCTCGGACCGGGACAGAATTCAGCATCAGGGACTGGTAGGCGACAACATTGGCCTGCCGTACAACATGACTGTTTCGCAAGTTGAATCACCTGCGGCCGCGATTGGGCCCAACAACAGCCAGAGTAGGCAGCAGGTTGACGGGCGGCAGGCATTCGCCTTCTTTGGCAAGAAGAATGCCATGCCCAAGTCGACGTCAGCCAGCGCCATCTCGGCCCCTGCCGCTGCTGAGCCACCATCAACCCTCTTCGGATCCGAGCTGCCTGAGCGAGTGGAATACGAGCGTCGTCAGATCCCCACCGTTGTGACGCGCTGCATCGAAGAGGTTGAGCTCAGGGGCATGGATCAGGAAGGCATCTACCGAAAGACGGGCGGCAACTCGCAAGTCAACATGGTCAAGGACGGCTTCGACAAGAACGACAACTTTGACATCTCGGACCCGGATCTGGACATTACTGCAGTCACCAGTGTCCTGAAGCAGTACTTTAGAAAGCTGCCGACACCGCTTCTTACATTCGATGTGTATGAACGCATCTTGGAATCGAACGGCATGTTGAACCCATTCCATTGGGTGCTTCGATCAAAGTGCTAACTGTGTGCAGCCATCGCCGACGAGGCAGAGAGATGCGATCACCTGCGGAAGACGTTTTCGTCGATGCCGCAGAGCCACAGTGATTGTTTGGAGTTTTTGATGTTCCATCTCTCTCGAGTCGCTCAGCGGGAGCCAGAGAACTTGGTAAGAACCCCCCCCTTCTGGGGATGTGTAAAAATTGCGTCAACGACTAACCATGTGTTCAGATGTCACCCAAGAACTTGGCCGTCGTCTTTGCACCAACAATCATGCGCGACCTCAGCATCGAGCGGGAGATGACCGACATGCACGCAAAGAACATTGCCGTGCAGTTCGTCATCGAGAACAGCCACAAGATTTTCGACGATGCTTGAAGTTGCCATCAACTTGTAGAGCCGTTTTCGAGCGAAGACCACGTCATGACGACGCACGGAATCCAGTCCATTCGCACATCGTCGGGGTTCGATTGGGCCCCTGATTTAAACCGGCTTTCCGATTACGAGCGAGTGACGTACCGCGTGGCGCTTCTTGTTTGCCGCCTTGATGATATCCCTTTCTGTCCGATTTGCTCAGGAAGGATGAAGGTGATGGAGAACAAGCGTGCACAACGAAGGGGCATCGTGGCCCTTTCCCCTGCGTGCTTGCTCCTTCGCGGAATTTGGGTCCCTTGTTTCACCCATAGCGCGCACGACTTTCATTGCGAATGCATCGCTCCGGCATTTCCATTCAGCAGCGCATCCACTGCCGATGTGAGGAGGAGACGCCGCTCGTGGTCGCTCCACACTACGTCCGTCTCCTTCTCACGCGCTATACCTTTTCATGTTTTTGCTTCTCATTTTTCAGTCGTCTCAGGCCATTGCCGCGGAGTTCACACGGAAAGAGAGATTACGCAACCCTGGCGGCTTTGTGTGTGCTGTACGTTTCGCCTTTGCGCGATTGCTGGCCCAGCTGGTGCGTGGCTGCTGGCCCGGGTATAAAAGGGGTGCAGATACAGACTATGAGAGTTGGTTGGAATGCGAGGGACGGTGGCAGAGTGCCTGCACTGATGAGAGAATGCGTTCTTGTGTCGGTGTATGGATGGCGAAGAATGTCTGGTAGAGTGGGCGTGTTGAAGCAAGGTGCACTCTTGGCAATTGTTCACGGATGACGGATGTCCCACGTCGAGTGCATGTTTATTATACCAATGTAATATCAA
Organism: Tolypocladium paradoxum; assembly: GCA_002916505.1. Lineage (NCBI taxonomy): Eukaryota > Fungi > Ascomycota > Sordariomycetes > Hypocreales > Ophiocordycipitaceae > Tolypocladium > Tolypocladium paradoxum. The sequence goes on along the minus strand of PKSG01000350.1, from coordinate 139,623 downwards.
GTCTACTCAACGCCTCCTTACAAGTGGCCCAGCCACGGGCATTACATACATATATACATGCTAAAACTCTCTCCCCTTTCGCCAGCACAAA
>PKSG01000350.1:99227-135843 GCA_002916505.1 Tolypocladium paradoxum | reverse complement strand
TCGGGGGGGGGGCCGGGTGGTAGGGGTTCTAGGCGGTTTGCCAGGCGTGTCAGCCGTCGACGGTGCTCGTCCGCACGGGGGTTGTCTCGGGGCGAGGAGGTGTTCGTCAAGGGAACAAGGACGGATCATGCGCTGCGACGTCTGCGGTCGCTGTCGGATGACATGGGGACGATGCGACGCCCCCTGATAACGAGTGAGACCTTACAATTTACAATGTGGCAGGGGTGGGACGCGCGCGGTCAGTCGCAGTGGACCGCTGTCAGAGTCGTGGGCAACGGGAGCGGCGGGTCAGGCTGGACGGCGACGATGGCATTGGGAGGGTGCCGTGCAGCTGTCGCTTGTTCGGCCCGTGGTTTGTTGTTGCCGGTGGTGTTGCAGGTGGCGGATGTTGCTGTCGCGGGAGCGGAGGCAGCAAAAGAGGGTGGAGTTGTTTACTCAGAGCACGAGCACCAGCAGCGTTGGGCGTCTCCCAGCGCCCGGACTGTGGGCGCACGCCGTCGGTTGGCTCCAGGTCTCGGCCCGTTGGTGGCGCCGATGGATTGCGACCCCGCCAGTGCCAGCATCAACCTCGTGTCGCAGCCTCGAGATCGAGAGGCTGAAGGTTCCCGTCATCGGGCCCAGTCATGAGGGCCTCATCATCGTCTAGACTTTGGCGTGGCCGAGCGCCCATGACAGCCCCGCCGACTCGGGCCGTGCATATATGTCGCCCTTGATGCCCAGGCCTCTCCGTGCACGGCGTCTCACAGACCTTCGGCGAACCAGCAGCAGATGCCTCCCCGGCCGCACGCCACGCCCGCTCCCGCCTCCGCCTCCGCCTCCGTCTCCGCGCCCGCCATGTCGCCCGCCGTCCGCCGCCCGGCCCCTCAGCCCGACGGCGACGATCCGAGCGCGCCCGAGCTGCAGCGAGACCAAGGCGCGGGCGACAAGTTCCCCCTGCCCAGGCTCCGCCTCGAGATCCGCGACCTCGCCCACCCCGGCGCCCGGCTCTTCCTCGACTCGGTCAACGCAACCGCGTGCCTCGCCACCGCCCTCGCCAGCCTCCTCCGCCTGCTCTACACCTCCCCCGCCAGCCCCGGCACCACCGTGCCCCCGACCCGCTCCGTGACCCTCGTCCTGCGCGACATGCCCGGCGTCGCCTACACCACCGGCTCCGACCTCGACGACGACCACAAGGAGGTCCACTTCTCGCTGTCCTACATCGAGCGCATCCCCGGCGCCCGCGCCCCCCACGAGATCGCCGGCGTCGTCACCCACGAGCTCGTCCACTGCTACCAGTACAACGCCTTCGGCACCTGCCCCGCCGGGCTCGTCGAGGGCGTCGCCGACTGGGTCCGCCTGCGCTGCGGACTCGCGCCGCCGCACTGGAAGCGCGACGCCGCCGGCTCCTGGGACGCCGGCTACCAGAAGACGGCCTACTTCCTCGACTATCTCGAGGGCCGCTTCGGTGACGGCCTGGTGCAGCGCCTCAACGAGAAGCTGCGCATCCAAAGGTACGTCGAGGCGGCCTTTTGGACCGAGCTCACGGGCGCTTTGGTCGGCGAGCTGTGGAGGGACTACGCCAAGAGCCTCAAGACCCTGCCGGGAGACGAGGACAAATCGTCCGAGAGTGAGAACCCAGCAGCGTCCCAGACCAACGGCGGCTAGTGGCTGCCTATGCCAGGGGCACTAATGAATTGCGAGCGTGCGACGATACAATCATACATAGATGGAGACGCAGTGTTTTGTATAGACGTGCACATCGAGGCCTTCATGTCCATGGGTAGTTGTGAAATGAGTGTCCAAGAAGTGACAGTACAGCCAGCCGCCAGTGGCCCAAGAGCAACCCAGTCTCGTAGCCATGGCATTTCCAACGCCATGCCGTATACTGGGGCACCGGAACGCCCCTTACTCTAGGAATGAATGCTATGCCTGCATGGGGCCATGGGCCTGCGCATCGTTCTCGCTGACGACGCTGCCAACCTCGGACCAGCTCGCGGGGGTCAGCATGCCCTCGCTCTCGCTCAGCACGTCAAACGGCCGCCCCGTCCCGCCAGCGCTCAACGACTGCGCTTCGTCGGCAATGTCCTCGCCGGATCCGGCCAGGGACATCGAGTCCGTCGGCGTGAGCTCCCCATCGCTGACCAGCTCCGGCTCGGAGACGGGGGCCGCGGGGGTCACGGGCAAGGGGGAGTAAAAGTTGCGGCTCGAGTCGTGCGCCCATGCTTGGATGGAAGCATATGCTTCGTGTCTATCGTCCTGTCCGGCAGACATGTACTCGTCCTCGCCGAGCTCGCGCTCCAGCGTGCCAGACGATTGCGACCGTGTCTGTGACTGCGCCGGGTTGGACACGATGTCGATCAAAGCTGGTGACGGCTCGAGGGTTGCACTCCGGACGTCGTCCTGGTCGCGGGTGGTGGCGCTGTAAATGTCCGACATGCCCTCGTCCTTTCCGGGCGCAATGTAGCTGACCCCCATCTCGGCGACCTCGTCGTTGTCGATGTGGTGCTCATCGGCAAACGGGTTGGTGTACAGCGATGTGGCGAGTCCCCGAGCAGCCTCGCCACGATGCCGGAGCCCGGCCTGCGAGTCTCGCCCATCAGCGCCGGTGCTGAAGACGAATGCGCCGTGCTCGGCGCTCTCATCCCGTCGCAAAAAGTCGTCAAACGATGATCCCCGAGCGACGCCGGCTGGCCGAGGCACACTAGGCAGCGCCGGTAGCGCCTGTTGTTCCTTCTCCTTCTTCTCCAGCAACACTGTATTCCAGTAGAGCAGCTCCTCCCGCTGTCTCCGGCGAGTGGCCTCGTCGGCATCGACGCCGGGTTCAGCGCCCTCGGCGCGGCGGGATTGCATAAAGCCCTCGGCGTCTTCGGGCCTGTTGAAGCGCGGCTCGCGGTAGGGCGGGTTGATGCCATCGCCTATCGAGTGCAGGGCCACGGCGATGCGACGTCGGATATCGTCGGCGTAGCGGCGCAGCTCGGGCGACTCGTACATGGCCATGGCCGCGGCCACGGCCACGGAGACGGCGACGACGGCGCCCGAGGCCAGGACGACGTGGTTGACGATGGGCATCTTGGCCGGGTGTGAGGGGGCGGGGTATGTCGGAGAGGCGGCACGATGAGGTACGGAGCAGGTAGGAAGAGTCGACGAGGAGTCGACGAGGAGTCGCACGCAGACAGTTGCAAGTTCAAAGGGCGAGCAGGGAGATGAAGATTCCCATGGGCTGGAGGATAGGAGAGCTCCGTGACGAGGCCACATGGGATGAGCGTGATGCTTGCGTACTCGTAGTCCTCGCAGCCGCCTTTGCCACAGGCAGGCAGGCAGGCGGCTGATTACCCGATCCGGCACGCCTGAGGCGGGCCGCGTGTGCAGGGTCACATGACCGCTCTGATGATGTCGTTGCGGTCGCTGCGGTCGCTGCGGCACCATGCAAAACTCCATGGCCTCTCAGTTTGGATGACATGTTTAACACATGGCAAAGACTGAACCCGAGCCCAGTCACACGCCGCTCCTTTGCATGTCGAGGAGAGAGATTGCGGCCTGTGGGACAGTGGCTAGCCGCAGGAAGCCACAGGCGTCGGTACGTTGGTGCCATGTGGGACGGGATCCATGATGCGGAGCAACGATACTGGAGACACGCCTGCAGTACGACAACGGCTCAGGACATCGGCGCCAGCGTCGACGCGAGCCGGCATCGCGGCAGCGGAAGCCCCGGGCGTCGGTCCGAGAAGGCCGGCATGGCGACCAACATGGGCATATGTTCCGTGAGCCTCACACGTGGTCACTTGCTCCGTCAGTCCCTGGCCGGAGAAACCCCCCATGCAGGCTGAGGCACCGATGGATGCAACGGGAGACGTGGCCAAAAGAGGTCAATTATGCAAAATGGGGGCCGGTGCGTGCCCCCTTCCAGAAGAAGCCCGTCGCTAAATGTGAAAAACCAATGTGCCTGATATCAACCGTGACCAGCCAGCCCAGCGTCTCTCCACCTCCGCGCATGATGGGGGCCGTGTTGCCGCCAGCTCTGGTGGGCGGGGATGGAGAACGCCACATGCAGGCCAACGCCGAATGCTCCATGTTGCAGCCGTAAATCTTCCTTGCGCCGCGCGACGCACACCGACCGTCGCAGGTGGGTGCCGTGTTGTCGACGTCGTGCATGTCCGTGTCTAGTTGGAGCCGGTGGTGGACGACGCGCTCGAGTCGACAGAGTCGACCGAGTCGACCGAGTCGGTCCGGGCCGCCTTCTTGCGCTCACTGGAAGAGGAGGTGAGCTCAGGCATGAGGTGGTTTGTGGATAGGTAGGAAGAGGACGTACTAGGTGGCGCGGTCCTGCAGTGTGCAGGCCCAGCGGCTGTTGCCCGTCTTGATCTGGAACCTGATGCCCCGGTTGTCGCCAAAGGTGGCGGGCGCGGCAACGGGCGTGCTGGTCCCGGAGGAGGAGGGGGAAGAAGAGGCAGAGGAAGAGCCGGTCATTTTGGATGCGTTTGTGGTGGTGGTGGTGATACTGATGTGGTGGACGGTGTCAAGGGACGGCGTCTACGCGTGAGAGGGATAGAGGGCGTGTGAGACAACAGGTTTGCACAGCGATTCACCAGGCAACGGGAAGCGCCAAAGAGGGCAGCCAGGCGGCTCTTTATACACCAGGAATTAACTCTGCGCCCATCATGCCCATCGTGGGCTGTCTCCATCGACGGACGAGGGCCCACGGCACACCCGGCCGGCCCTTCTGCGTGTCTCATCCGTCTCGTCGAGGGCCCCCCCCCCCTTCTGAGAACACCAAGGGGCCAGGGCTACGACACGGTGAGTTATTTTCTGGAAGACACCACCAGCGTACTAGGCGCCCAGGCCGGCACCGAGCTCCGATGCTTCCCCATGCCCCAACCCCATGGGCCCCGGAAATTGCCAGAACACGGAAGAACGGCAAGGACGGCGAGCGGCGGCGGCCCAGCGAGGGTGTGCTCGCAAGCCAGAGGCCGCTTCGTTCGGCAGGGCGCGATGAGCGCATCGTGACTGATGGTCCCAAGACGCCGTACGACACGGCGCAGAGCAGCTCGAGCGTCGACGACGGCGTCACGGTGATGCGCTGCGACGGGACGCGGGCTGCACGGCTGCGGCTGCGACGGAGCCAGGCGGTCGCCCTCGTGTCGCGGACTCCCTCGGGCGCGAGGGGGGTGGGCCAAGGTCTGGAGTTCGAGAAGGTCTCCCCGACCCCCACGGAGAGCCAATTCGCCGCGAACCTCGGTGGCTTGCAACAACGTTGGCAGCATCTGGCTGGGCGTGAGGCATCACCCGTTGGTTCCCGATGGCGTCAGACTTGACAAGGTCCCCCTCTGTCCATCTGAAACGGGCTCCTACTGTGCTCCTCGTATTCGCTGCCAGCTCACCTCCCGCTCCCGTCTGTGCCGTCCTCTTCCCATCGAGGGCCATCTGCAGAGCAGAGATCCACTCATCATCATGACCGCCACGCCGCGGGAAGCGCCTCCACCCATTCGAGTCGCCGTCATGTGCGGCGAGAACTCGCCAAGAGCATGTCCGTCGTCGGGATATGCTCGCACCTGGCATCAAGAGGTGCGCAGTACGCGGAGCCTCCGTCCACTTGCACTTACGCGCGGACCCCCAACACCTACGAGGTAGACCACCAAGGAGCTGGGCCGTCTGTCAGGCCGTCCCATGCAGGCCAAGTTTTTTGGGTTTTTTTTTCCTCAAGGCAAATCGCGCCGCCCAGTCGATGGTGCATCCGCCCTCTTGGCTTTCTCGCCGACGACACGCCACGCCGCACCTGGACAGGTCTGGCAGGCCAGTATATCCTTGGCGCCCAACGTTTGCATCGGGTTGGTGATGCTCGTCTTGGCGTTGAGCCCTTACTCCTTCGCACCGCAGTGCTTCTGGAACCTGCGTGGAAGTGGTCGGGACGGAACAGACCATCCACACGTGCAGCCAAGCAGATGCCGTGTCGCTCTGCACGACGTCTCCGAGGCCACGGGGTTCACAGAGACTTTAGGTTCACAGAGACGTTACTATTCTCTCTATGGTGTTGTGGCCGCGCGTCGTATTGCACCTGGGTCCTCCGAACCACTGTCGAGAGCATCCAGGGCCTCCCTTTTTGCGCGGAATTGTCCAAGTCGAGCCGAGAGCTGCCTCCGCTATCGCTTCCACAATCGAGCAAGGAATTTCTTCAAGTAATTGTTGGTGCAGCCTCGGATGTTCGACAGACGAGCCTCATCGTCATCGACAGACTGGGCTCAGCCCTACCCTTCCCGTACACCGACTGCCCCACGGCCCGCATTTCCAGTCATCTCGTCTCTCCAGATCTCAGCTACCCGCCGTCTCTCGTTTAGACTAGAATGCTTCTTGGCATCTTACCAGTAGCCGAATCACGCTCGCGGGCTGGCGAGCTTGAAATGTCTAATTTTAAACACGTCCCGGCACTGGGGGAGGCATCCGCATGGGCGCATCATCTTTGCTTACGGGCTGGGAAAGGGTGACGTGACGCGTACCCAGTCGGAACGTGCAGTGCAACGGCTGCCACGCCGCCTCTATTGGATCCTACGATACGCATGTCTGGGACAGTCGCCAAGGGGAAGATATGGGCATCACAAAGGCCCAAGGGCATGTGCTGCCGAGCAATGGAGTTGGGGTTGCAAAAACTCTAGGGGAGCAAGTATTTCCTCCTCTTGGCGTCGATATCTATCTAGCCAGGCCTGGAAACACAACTCTTGCGAGAGACAATGGCCGGCGGCAAGTGGGCGAAAGGCACGGGCTCAAGGGGCCCCCCTTCGGACCGGACTTTGGCCTGCATCGAGACATCGAACCGAGACTTACGCGTCCCTGACAGGAACCTTGCGTCGTTGAGTGATGTCGATGATGACGGCTTGTCGATGAGCCTCGCCATTACGCAAGGGCAATGTTTCTATTACTTCCTCCCTCAACGCAGTGGGAGCTTATAAGTTGAGCAGAAGAGTTGCAACGGGGCGTACCTAGACAAAACAATTGCTCCTTGACGAACCCCTTGCCATGGTCAAGTTACGAGTGTGCCTCCACGTAGGGAGGGGTTGAGTTGGTCGTGGCCTCGTCATCGCCGCTATCTCTGCTGCCGGAAGGAGCCCGCAGTAGCTGTGACGTTGACGGCGTTCCCGAAGGCTGCTCCCCTGCTCGGCGGCGGGCGCGTTGGATCACCTTCTGACCAGCCGTTACCACATGTACCTCTTGGCGGCGGAGGAAGGGCTTACCTAGTCAATGATGAGCCTGGGCATGATTTGGGGTATCCTGGTTGCGGATGCCTCGCCTGAATAGCTGGGCTGGCTGCTGACCTGCTCATCTAAACGCCTCCACGCCTTCCGTGGCCTGTTGTGGTGCGAGGCTGGCTCGGGGCTAGAGGTGGGGACGGCTTACTCGGCTGCCCGTGAGCCGCCTCTGGAGGCCGGGGGGCCAAGCTTCACAAGGGCGGGCCCGAGGGTTGCCTGTCGGGCGACTGTATGTTGCGGGGGCTGCGCTTGTGGCCGGAGGCTACGATGCTCGACGTGTTGGTAGCCTGACTGAAGCCCGTAGACTGCGTAGCCGTTAGTTATGTGTCGCCGTGTGCTCGCGAGGGATGCGTACCAGTAGCCGTTGGCTCCCCGTATCTCTCTTGCCAAGGAAGTCTTCGCCGTCGGGCATCTAACGGCAAATAAGCCGTCAACGTCTCCACAAGCGGGACCGAAGCAACTCGCGAACAACCCACACACAGCGTGATTGGTTTAGTGGTAAAATTCTCCGTTGCCATCCGCAACGTCGGGGAGCCCTGGGTTCGATTCCCAGATCACGCAGGCGCGTCGGGTGCTTTTCTTTTTGCAGCTTTCGACGACTTCATTTTTCGTGGTTGTCCTCCTTTTGTCCATGACGGAGCGGAGCCAGGCCGACGGTGGGAGGGAGTGCCGTTGTGTCGACGAGTTCGAGGCGAGACCAACACCACATTGCCAAGATAGTCAAGATGGACGAGCACGATGGCTGCACGGCTATCCAACACACCCTGTTTCCATGATGCCTCGAAATAATGTCCGTGTTATACGTCATCGTTGCTCGCTCATACAATGCTCAGCCATATTCTCATGAGCCCATACATCAGGCCGTGACATGCAACTCCTTTCACGCTCGCCAAAAACTAACCCTTGTGCCTAATCAGTCGACCACCTCTACAAGTACACGGGCCGCAGCCAAATATGCAGCGGCCCTCTGGCAAGACAAAATGAAATGAAAAAGAACTTCTGTTCGTCAGGTTCGTGAATCTGTCGTAATCATTAGTGCTGGCACAGTCGCTGACCGCACAATCGTGCTGAAGTCGTCGTCAATGATGCTCTTGCCCCGCATCAGCTCGTCGTCGATACCCATGTGCGCCGCGCCAATGCCCGTCAGCGACACAGGAAGGGATATCTGCCGTGAACAGTCTGGTTTCTGGCGTCCCCGTAACACCTCCTTCGATATAGGCGGGTTGAAGCCATCCAGGTTAGCGAGCCACTTCTTTGTCGAATATGAATCACCAACCGGCCGATGAGCCGCGTATTCAGCTGTCGATGCCGCTGGTGCTCCGTCCTTGGATTTGTGCATGTTTGTACCGAGTTCTGTGCTCCCCGACGCCTGCGTAGCAACATCTTCTGGCTCTCGTTCCAGTTCCGTTCCGCGTCCCCCGTCATGGCTTGCTGACGCCTGTCCTTGCGGCTTCGAGTGACCCTCAGTTATCGTCGACGCCACTTTCTCTGCATCATCGCCACTTGAAGCCTCCCGTGTCGTTTCGCGCATCTCATGACAGGCGTTCGCCAGCTGGGACTCTTCTACAGTATCTCGTGCAAACTCTGCCATGGGGCGAGCTGCCGTAGTCTCCGATTCTTTAACAGCCGCAGGTGCTGCGTCGTCTGCTGACCCTGCCTGTGCAGATCCAAGCAGCGCTGTATTGATGGCAGTCTCCTCTCTGGCAAGTTTTGGAATCGGTGCCACCTCGGTCGCAGCAACAGGACAGAATAGCTCATCCGACGCAACTCCAAGCTGTTTCGGTGGGCTCATATTTTCAACAGCTGCCGCATCATGACTCGTCAACGCACCAGGCACGATTGAGAGATCCGCATCCTTCGTCGCCTTGTGCTGCGACGCTTCTCGGGCCCGATGCTCCACGGCGTCGTCGACTTCCGCTGTCGGCGTGGGCGTCGTGTGGTCGTTGTCGTGCCGTGACACGTCGTCCGACATCGTCTCATCTGCCCCCGCATCGGTGTATGACGGTCGCACGCTCCTATTCGCAGCCCAGGACGTTTTGCTGAAGGGATCCCGTGACGACTCGCATATATCGAGGTCGCTGGGCAGCGGGCTCGGCGGGGATCGGCCCCGGACCGGGTAGTACGGCTCGTATGGCACAGGGCTGGTGTCCACGTACGTTCTGCCCGAGTAGGGCCAGTCGCTGGGAGGCTCGACGGTCCTGATGAGCGGCCGACCATCGGCATGATGGCCGTCCACGAAGTACTCGCTGACCGAATGCCCGTCGTCGACGGAAATGGCGTGTTCCTTGGCGTACAGTTGTTCGTCATCGTTGGCGGCCGGTGGGAACATTTGCAGAAGTAACGATGCTTGTAGGCGCATCCTCGGATCGGCGCTGAGGCACATCTCGGTCATCTGACGATACCAGTCGGGCACGTTGATTTCCGGCCCGAGCATCAAGGGCCGTCCATGGCCCTCTGGTTCGTCCTCCTCCATGGCCAGCGCCCACAGCACCATACCCAGCTGATACAAGTCGGACTTGACGCCAATGTACATGGTGATGCGGTGGCCCGCATCGATCAGTGCAGTCGCCTCGGGAGGTTCCCAGCCGACGGGGCAGCCCCTCCTGTTGATGTCGATGATCTTCGCGTTGTCGGCATCGTCGATGACGATGTTTGACAGAGTAAAGTCGCCCTGGACGAATCCCGAGTCGTGCACGTCCGCCAAGCCCCGGACAATCTGCCTCGCCCATCTTTCCTTGGTGGCCCAGGGGAGACCGTAGTTGTTTTCCTTGCAGTGCTCAAAAATGATGTCGATGAGAGCGCCTTGGGATGCGTAGCTAATCAAGAGGCCCTTGACGTGGTCATCTTGATCGTCGACGACGACGCCGTAGAACCTGACAACGTCGTGGGAGTACCGCAGACTGTTGAGGGCATTGACCTCATACAGAAACTCCTCAATGGTATCCTGACTCGGGATCTCCTTCTTGATGAGAACCTGGCCGTGCACGCTGACCTTGTACACGAAGCCAGACATGTGCGAATCAAAGACAATGTCGCGCTCTCTGATTCGCCTGCAGCCCAAGTGTCGCACTTGGTCGACGCGAGGGTAGTTGATGATTTCCTAAGCTGTGTCAGCAGACCAGCCAAGTTCCGAGACACGGGGTTGCGCCAAAACAAAAAATAGAGGGCGGCCACGACAATGTGGTGACACGAGTTAGAGGTGGCTGGGCAAAGACATTCGTCGTCATGTTAGCGGGTGAGAGCCTCAACTTACATTGCCATCCTCGACAACGTGGACATGCAGCCGGCCGTCGGTGGTCTCGAGTTTCAGGTTGGTGACTGTATCGTAGAACTTGATGTCGAGCAGGCTCTCGCGGATGGCCTCGTAGATCTTGGCACTCTTTTCTCTCTGATACTTGGTGTGGATCAAGTCCATCTCGAGGGAGTTTGACGGGGCAAAGCGATAGTCGAGGGAGATGGTGACTCGACGCCAGAGGTGTTCCTGCTCGCGGTAGGTGACGAAGAATTTCTCCCGTTTTGAACGGTCTCTGAAGTGCATGCTGAGGTTGAGGATCCACGTCCTCTCAAGCTCGTCATTGATCATGGCCTCGTGCTGCGACGCCGTCATGGATTGGGCGTCGGCCATGCTATCCGCCGCATCGGGCGCCGGCTCCTCCCCCTCGCCTCTACTTTGCGAAGCAACTGACATCTGGTCCAGTGACTGCTCGCTTGGCCCATGGTCGGTCTGGCTTGCGGACATGAAGGAAGGATAGTGAGGAAAGCCCGGGGCGTCGTGGGAGGAGCCGAGAAGACCGGGGGCGCTGACACGGGGGTTGGTACTGGGCTGGGAGAGTACCCGTTTGTGCCGACTTTGAGACCGTCTGTCGACCGAAGCTGCCCGTCGCTCGTCTGCTGTAGGCAAAACGGGAGCAAGGTGCACTCTCTGTTCTGATTGTTGCCTCTTGAAGGTCTGCGAACGGGGGAGGCAGGTGACGACCTTTCTCGAGCCGTGTCCGTGAGCGAGTCCCTGTGCAGCCACAGCCGGCCGCCACGGCTCTTCATGGTCCAGTTCATGATTCCGAGGCAGCTCGCAGGGAATTGACGAGTGCGGCGCTGCGTTCTGCTTCCCCAGGAGTTTTCGCCAGAAGGCTAGTCTCCCGGAGGGCGGCGGCGGCGGCTCGGACTCGGTGCCGTCCGACAGAGCCATGTTGGACGGCAGGATATGCTTCGGTCAAGAAGCGGTGAACCGAGGGCCTGCGACGATGCAACGGCCGACCCAATGCCAGAGCAGCCCACGAGGCGAGCCCGGTAGTATGGGATCCAAGTAGCAATAGTCGACGTGGCTGGGGCGGGTCTGTGGATACACGTGTAGAGGCATGCAGAGTTGCAGATGCTGTGCTGTGGGTGAAGGACTATCAATGGCACGGACAGGGCACAGGCGAGCAAGAGCAGGAGGCAGAAGAAGCGGGAGGATAAACAGACAAGGCGCGACGACAAGGGGAGGCGTGGCAATATACGGCGGCCATGAGGAAAGGCCTCAGGCAGACCACGACGATGAAGAGGCAAGGGGTGGCTGGTGGGGTGAGGACCGTGAGGTGAGGTGAGGTCCAGCGACGCTCTGGCGAGGCTGTCTCGTCTCGTGTTAGGCACCACCGTCAGCGGTCGCCGACCGACAGGCCGCCTCTGGCCCGAGGACAACGGGCCGTCTGCAGCGAGGCCGGCGCGCGGGCAGCGGCAGCATCGAGCGGACGGAGAGGCGTCCGACGATGGCAGTGGCGCGGGGGGCGCGCAAGCTGGGGCGTTTCGGGGACGAAAGGAAAGGAGAGGAGGAGGCGATGGGATCGTGAGAGGTTTGCGATGGAGCACTGCATCGGGCGAGGGCCTTCCTCCTGGCCCCTGGGGCCCTGGGCGGTGCGGCGCTGTGGCACGTTGCGGCGTAAGCCTCGACCCACTGTGTCGTAGGGCGGCGTCTCGAGGCTTGGCGGGCCATTGACGCCTCCCAGCTGGGCTGCGCTGCCAGACGCCCGCAGCGCGAATCAGTCATCCTGCAGATGAGCCCGAGCGACGACGACGACACCGACGACGACGACGACGACGACCTGGGCACTTGCGCCCGCGTGCATGGCACTAACTGACGTCCACGGCCGCCCTGGCGTTGGGTTGTTGTCGGGTATGCCTTCCAATTGGAAAATGCATCGTCGTCATGGGGCTCCTCGACGGTTGGACATCAATCGCCTGCTGGAAGCCCCAGCGTCTTCCTCCTCGCAAACAACTCCCTACACCCACATCAGCAAATCCTTCGGCGGTACGGATACGGATACCGCTACTACATGCCTCGCATATGCCTCTCGGAAGCCCATCGCGTATCCCGAGATGCCTGCCCAAGGACAAAAACTTCGCATGCGCCGCCGTGGCCCCGAGCGCCGCAAAAGCACTTGTTGACACTCAGAACTCACTCACGTCGTCGTCCGATCATCAAACGATCTGCTACGCACACATTGGGCGCCAATCGATGGCGATGGCGAGCTTCGCAGCTAACGTGACCGCGCGTGGCTGGACCGTCAACGGCCATCCAGACGTTGCAGGTTGCTATTCGGCCGGACCGTTTGCGAATGACGAACCGGCTGCTGCTGCGCAGGCTCGTCCCATGCCATGCCATGTAACAGGAGCATCTCGCGCAGAGACAAGCACGAGCACGTGTAGAGGCTAGCCATGCACCCGCGAGACGTGCCTCGTCCTCGTCCCCATTCCCGTTCCGTTCCGTTCCCTCCCGGGTCCGAGACGCAGCGTCTGCTTGGGTACCTCTCCATCGCCAAAATGCAGAGGTACCTACGGGCACGGCGACGTCGCAGCCATGCCATGGCCGTTGCTGCGAGGAGCCCAATCCGCCAGCGCACCGATCCAGTCCAGCGCACCGCAATCCGTCGGTTCCATCCACACACCACAATCGCCTGTCCATGGTGGAATTCTCTCTTCCTCATAGGGGCCTCACCCCGCTTCCAGCGCTGCCCCCGCTCCAATCGCGCCGTCCACGTCACACAGGAGCCCAGACCCCTGCATCAGGCACAAGTGCAGCAGCTCCAGCACCGCCCGCCAGATTCTACAGGCAACGGGTGCTCGCGCTAGTTGGCAGCAGTGAGGCTGCAACGCGCGACGGCTGGCTACTACTGCTCGTACTTGTAGGTGCATCGCTTGGGCACCGAAACCCGCGCCGTTGGGCTGATAAGCTCGACGCTGCCAGGCCAAATTGCTCTTCAATCAGCCACGGGCACGAAATGCCTGCCTCTCGACTCTCCCGTCCCGTCCTCTCCTCCACCCGAACGATCCCCTATCCACCACCCTTTTCTCCGCCCACATCACCAGACTCCAAGGCCACGCTCTGCGCGCTCCATCGCAACAATCATCAACAAGCCAAGCTCGGGCCGCTAAAACAGGCCGCCCATCCCGCCATCCGGCTCAGCTAGGCTCGTCCCGCGTCCCGTCCCGGCCACTGGCCAACCCCACACCAGCGCATCCATGGAGCTCAATCTGTCCCGTCTGGACGTCGACCTGAGACAGCATAGCGCCAACAGATTGCCGGCTCCCTTACCGACAAGGAGATCCGTAGACGCCCAACCTTACGAGTTCGGATACATGAGCAACCCCGCCTGAGCTGGTAAGACCGCCGCGCATGCGACGGAGCCTTGGAGGCGTCCGGTCTATGCAATGCATTGCACTGCCTGCTCCGTGAGCCCTGTTTTGGGACGGCATACCTAGGCAACAACGCCCTTCTCCCAACTCAGCCTCATTCTCGTCAGCTGAGGGACCAGCAACTCCATGGTAGTCTGATCGCCAAACCGGCGTCTAACTCCTCGCCTGTTTGTTTGTGTGTTTGTTCGTACGTGGGTACATGCCTTCGTGCATGTTTGCCCTCCGGCTTTGTCTATCCCGACACACGCTTCTTCCCCTCGTCCACTTCTTCAAAATGCCATTCTACAAGTACAAGAGTCCCTCCACCACCACTGCCCAAATCGCAAAAGAGTAGTAGTTTGTATGTCGTTCAATCCAGCAGCTCGGCTCCCCCATGCCCCAGGAAAATAATCAGAACGCCAAATCATCCCAGCCTCGAGAAGCGGAGGCGGGAATGCCATAGGTCCGGCAGCGCCGCCCACATGCAGATTTTTACATGGCCTCGCCTTCTAGTTTCATCTCATCGTCCTCTTCGGACCGCTCGTGCTCCTCCTCCTTCTGTTGGTCCTTCCACTCGCAAATCTTACACTTGTTGGCTCGCTCGCGGTCGAGGTCGGGGAAAACGAGGTCGAACACCTCGCCGTACCACCCAACCGCATGGCCCTCGATGCCCTTCTTGATGTTCTGTAGCAGTCCAATGTTAGCGAACCCCGTGCGTAGCCAACTCTTCTCCTACAAGTCACGGTCACGCACCTCGGGCAGCTCCAGCCAGTCCGACATGTTGTCCGCAGGGAAGATGATCGTCTTGCACCCCGCTCGTCTGGCTGCCACCGTCTTCTCCCTCAAGCCACCGATCCGCAGCACCTTGCCTGTCAGGGTGAGCTCGCCCGTCATTGCCACTGTGGGGTTGACAGGGACATCCAAGGCCAGCGACAGGAGAGAAGTCGACATTGTAATTCCTGCAGACGGCCCATCCTTGGACACAGCTCCGTCGGGCACGTGCAGGTGCATCTTGGCCTTGTCGAAAAAGTGGTTGTCGGGGAATCGCTTGGCCATAAAGGCCTTGGCAAACGAGTAGGCAATAGTCGTCGACTCCTTCATCACCGACTTGAGGTTGCCAGTGATCTCGAGGTGCGGCCTCGTGCTCGGCCGGAGCGGAGCTTGAAGGATGGACTCGATGTACATGGCAGCACCGCCCATCTGCGTCCAAGCCAGACCCATAGAGACACCGGGCGGACTGACTTCGTAGAGGCGATCAGACGTGAATACCGGCGGTCCGATGTAGTCGGTAAGATTGTCCTTGCCAATCACGACATGGACCGAGTCGGGAACCCTCAAAGCTTTCCGTGGCTTTTCCGTCGTCTCCCCATCGCTGGCTTCCGAGGCGGCCTTCTCCTTTCCTTCTTGTGCGGCAGCTTCTTCAGACTTCTTCTCTGCCTCTTCCAGTGCCGACTTGCCCTCCTCCGTCAGAGCCTCTTCCTCTGGTAAAACCTCCTCGCCAAGGTCCTGGACAATCTTAAGCGCCGACTTTCGGTACACCTTCTCAATCTGCTTCTTCAGGTTTCGGACACCCGATTCACGGCAGTACGACTTGATCAGCTCTTCGATTGCCTCGTCGGTGAGCTGCACATCCGCATCCTTGAGACCAGCCGCCTCCCTCGCAGCAGGAGCCAGGTACGCGTTAGCGATGGCCTTCTTCTCGTCCGCGACGTAGCCAGAGAGTGTAATCAGCTCCATGCGGTCCAGCAGCGGTCTGGGGATCGTATCCGTCATGTTGGCAGTGCACACAAACAGGACCTTGGAGAGGTCAACCGGTACATCCATGTAATGGTCCAGGAAGGACGAGTTTTGCTCAGGGTCCAGCAGCTCCAGCAACGCAGAAGACGGGTCGCCTTGATATCCTCGGCCAATCTTGTCGACCTCATCGATCAGGATGAGTGGGTTCTCGGTCTGGCACTTCTTCAAGGCCTGGATGATGCGGCCCGGCAGCGCACCCACGTACGTCCTCCGGTGGCCCTTGATTTCGGCCACATCCGTCAACCCACCAACGCTGAACCTGTAGTATTGCCGGTTGAGGGCTCTGGCAATGGACTTGCCAATGCTCGTCTTTCCGACGCCAGGGGGTCCTACAAAGCAAAGAATCTTGCCCTCGACGGTTCCCCGCAGCTTCCCGACCGCAATGAACTCGAGGATCCGATCCTTGACGTCCTTTAAGCCGTAGTGATCCTCGTCCAACACCTTGATGGCGTTCGGAATGCCAAAATTCTCCGGGCTCCTCTGACCCCAAGGAATCTGAGTGAGCCAGTCGAGGTAGTTCCGGGTCACGTTGAACTCGGAAGCAGCCGTTTCCAGGTGCGCGAGCTTGTTGAGCTCCTCATCAAAGACTTTGCGGACTGCGTCGGGCATGGCCAGCTTGCCGGCCTTCTCTTTGAACTTCTCAACCAGCTTGTCCTTGCCGTCGGATTCCAGACCGAGCTCGCGGCGAATGCCCTTCATCTGCTCCATGAGCCAGTATTCGCGCTGCCTTTTGCTGATCTTGCTTTCCACGTCCTTGGTGATCTTGGACTGCAGCTGCGCATTCATGAGCTCCTTCTTC
Source organism: Tolypocladium paradoxum (assembly GCA_002916505.1). Taxonomy (NCBI): domain Eukaryota; kingdom Fungi; phylum Ascomycota; class Sordariomycetes; order Hypocreales; family Ophiocordycipitaceae; genus Tolypocladium; species Tolypocladium paradoxum. Next base: position 119,382 of record PKSG01000350.1, on the reverse strand, counting down.
AGGACAATCAGTGCCTTCTGCATCCTTTCCTCGACGTTCACGCACGAGAGAACTTCCTGCAGCTCCTTCTGTTCCCCTGAAGAGACAGCGGCGGCGAAGTCGGCAAGCTTTCCGGGCTCAGACGTGACGTTTCCGGTGGACTGGCTCATTGAAAAGGTTGAGATCTGATCGCGGAAGAGGTTGTTCATGGTGGCGACCTCCTTGAAGACATTGACAATCTCGTTGGTGACGGCCCTGATGACTGGGCTCTTGGGGTCGTACGGCTCGTCGGCGAGGTTCTCCACGTTGACGAGACTGACGGGATATCTCTTGAGGAATGACGTCGGTTCGTACTTCTCGGCCACCTGGTCGGGCTTCTTCTCCACGGTGCCCTCCTCGAAGCTTGCCACCACATCGCCCTTCTTGTCTGGCGAAGTCGATTCCTCCTCGGTAGCCTTCTGGGGTATCGGCTGCGGCGCCTCAGGCTCCGCCTTTGCGTCTGGCTTGTTGAGATCCTGACCGCCGGGCGGCAAGAGGCTGGACAGTCGGATTCGGCGGTGCGGGTAGAGGATTGCGGTCAAGGCACCTTCTTGCCCATGTATGGGGAATGCGCTCGTGATCTGGGCAAAGACTCCGACATCGTACACGTCGTCGGCATGTCGAATGATGTCTTCGTCTTCGTTCTCGTCCTTGAAAAGGAAGGCTCCGACGTATGGCTGGCCGCGCTTGATCGATTCCGTAATCGCGGTCGCTACGTCTGGGTCCTTGATGGTTATGGCCTTGTAGAAGCCGGGGAACAGCGGTCGTCGAGCAATGGGAATGGCCAGAACCTGCGGATACACGTCCGGCACGACGGGCTTTTGAAGCGCCCTTTCGGCAGATTTGCGACCTCGTTTCCCATCGCCACCGGAGCCGTCTCCCCCCGACCCTGCGCCAGCGACCGCCGAGCTTCCTGCAGCTTTGCCATCCTGCGGCTGGGCACCCCCTTCTGTCTTTGAAGAGGCCGAAGAGTCGGCACCGTTGGACTTGGACTCGGTCGCAGCCTTGTCCGCCGCTGCCTCCTTATTCTTGTTCTCGAGGTTCGCCTTGGCCTCTTCTTCGGACAAGGGTTCGGTCGGGGGCTCGACGGCAGAGTCGAAGAAGTTGGCACCCTTATCCTTGTCCCTTTCCTTGCCTACTCTTGCGCTGGTCGAGAAAGCAGCTCCGGCTATTCGCGACCGAAGGGCCGGCAGGCGCCGAGCGCAGACATGGGGACTTCTGCAGGCCGGCCTCAGTGGCCAGGTTCTGGACACGGAGCCAGAGATCGCTCTGCTCGCGTGAGCCGTCGAGCGTTCGATTATGAGGCGTCCGGAGACGCGGGATCGCGGGATCATGGTGGCTTTGCGAGCTGGCCTCGCTGCGACCGAGCTCGGAGGCGGGATAGCGAGGGTCAAAGCCGAAGCTCGGCCGAAGAGCAGACGGATGCGCCTGGATTGGACAGCAGGATGGCTTGACCAAGCAAAGGGCGCTATTGCGATCGAGGTTGGCGAGTCGTCGTGTCGGCAATGGGGAGCATCGCCGCTGCGACGGAGATTGGACAAGGCGGCACAGCACGACGCCATGATCCAGAAAAACGAGCGAGCGACTAGGAGCTTCCACCGGCTGAACCCCGGCGAACACGGCGCCCCGTTTGAAGCATATGGACGCATATTGGTGCTGTCTAAACCTGCATGCTGCGGTATGTTGTACGCGGAAAAAGCCTTTCAATGTACTCTGATTTCACTGTTGCTGTGAATTACGAAATGCTCAGAAAGGACCCCCGATCCACATGCGCTCCAATGTACTCGTACCTCAAGGTTCTAGCATGGATGGTGCGCTACGGCGACTTGCAGCGCAGGACCGCATCAGTAGCTTCTGGACGCTGAGTGGCTTCTCGCCCGGGCCCCACAGTGAACGCTAGAGCCTCCAACTCAGTTGGCACTTGACAGTGGAGTGACTTGGCCAACGGCCTCGAAGCATGACCTTTCACTTCACAACGTTCATCACCGCTCTGTGTTCGTTCCGAACCAATCTGACGCTGCTCACCACTATTTCAATAGAGCATCTGAGTTGCACTTGTGCTTTCTCAATACGGCAGTCCGTTGGCTTTCGGGACCGACACTACTGTACTGCAACGGCCCCCCGTCATGGCGTCGTCAGCGCGGGACAAAGATCAAGTCATATCCTCTCTCTCGAAACTGAAGCTCGATGGCGCCAAAAAAAGCACCAAGCCGTCCAAGCAAAAGCAGAAAAAGCAAGTCGCAGATTCCTGGGACGACGAAGGCTCGTCTCCGTCCGATGACGACGCGGAGACGCCCGCCTCAAAGGCTTCACTGCCCTCCGCTCCGCCACCGACACCAGTAACCCCACACTACATCCCTGCTCCCGACTGGGGTGCAATGCTAGAGCTTGGGACGACCTCTCCCCGCGAGGGCTTGTCGTCTAGGAGGCCAGAGAAGACGGACGCCGTGGCGCGGCGCATGATTGCCGCGGGCTTGGGTCTCAAAGCACCGAAGCAGACCGAGGAGCAAAAGGCGTATCAAAAGTCCATCCGGGAGCAGGAGAGGAAGAAGCGGGATCAAGACAAGGCAGAAGAGCAGAAGCGGCGCGAGGATGCTGAAAAGGCAAAGGTCGCGGTGTGGGATGATTGACAGCCACGATCTGGAGAGTGAGCTGACCGGCCCTTCAACGAGGCATGAGAGACCGATGGAGTTTGCATTTGTGTATTCAGAACCAATATGCTCGTGTAGACTTGCCCCTACCGGCAAGATGCTGCAACTAAGGCGAGTTCCAACTAGTTGCCATCATACATATCGCACAAGACCCAATGCGTCTACGCCCCATACACCTTCTTCACCGACGGACGGTCCATTAAACGGGCGTGCCAAGCAGCAAAGTTGGGGTACTTCTTCTCAACCTCGTAGCTCTCCCAGATGTCAGAAACAAAGTCCTTGATGATCTTATCCCAGGGGATGAAGACCAAGTCGGCGTAGGTGCTATAAGCGGCCATGTCAGCAGCCATCAGATCGTTAGCAGCGGGAACGCCAAAGTAACAACTTACAACTTCTCACCGACGAGGTACTGCTTCCCCTCGAGAATGTTGTTCAGAACCTCAAAGACTCGCACCGTCTGCTCGTCGTAGCGCTTCTTTGCACTGGGGAGGTCCTCGTGGTGGAAGCTGCGGAACCACATGGCCTGGCCAAAGTAAGGTCCCTTTTCATACACCGTTAGTTTCGAGCCCGACGCATCCTCGATGTAAGTGTGAACCGACCTGGCCGGACATCTGGAAGTGCAAGTACTGCTTCAGGTGCCACTTGTCGGCATTTCCCGTCAGCGTCAGCTCGCCCTCCTTGTCGTACGTCTCGACAATGTACTCGACAATGGCACCCGACTCCCACAGAATGAGGTCGTTGTTGTTGTGGTCCTTAATGGCGGGAAGTCGACCGTTGGGGTTGATGGCCGTGAAGGGCGCCTCTTTGGGGTTGTCGATGGTGATCTGGAGGTTATCAGTCGAGACGCCCTGAGAGTGAACATGTATATGTAGCAGTCAGTCTCACCTTTTCATAAGGGACTCCGAGCTCCTCGAGGGTGATGAGGACCTTGTAGGGGTTCGGACCACGCCCTGGCAGCTCTATTACGCTTTTGCTCAAGATTCCCGGGAGTAGGTCTTACGTACCGTGGACCCAAACTGTGATGGGCTTTAGACCAGACATCTTGTTCAGGGAAAGATGATTGAAGATATGATTGCTTGAATTGCTTCCGTTTCGATGAACCAACAATTGACGAGGACAAACACCCAGCCTTATATGCCCATGTATCACCTTGATGCGGTCTACACCACAGGTGTAACTCCGCCGCCCACCAGCGCTGGAGAGCGCTGATGTGAAGAAGCAATTATTAATCGACGGTAGGCGATTACCCAACCACCCCCTACGCGCGGCTCATGGCTCTTGGTCCACGCAGTGTTCTGCATCAAAGGACCGAGTGTCGCACAGCCAAAACAGATGTGGATTCCGTTGATTTGTAACAGGTTGTCTCGAATGTAGCTCTGATGCACAGCTAAGCCAGAGGCGCGCGGTAGATGACTAAGTGTTGCACCTTTCTGACAGATGTGGCTTGGAAGTTTAAGTGCCAACGGGACAGGAAACCGACCTATCGTGGCCTTGCCCCTGTAGTCGCGCGCGTCCCGGACGTTGGTATCCTGCGTTGGCTTGACAGTGGACTTCGCAGAGGGCAAACACGCCAAGATGGCAGCAACCTGCTTGAAAACAGAATGGCCAACCCCGGGACGGTCGTCTCTGGTCGCAACGATTCTCACGTCAAGCTCCATGCCTCCTCGCTTGACTCGTCGCCCTTTGCGCTCGGGGCCCCAAACAAAGCAAGGGCCGTTGTCTTGGAGAGGTCCAGGAGAGTGGCCGGGGAGCGACAGACGTCCATTTCCACGAATTGAAACGAGTTCTTGGTGTTGACGCATCCGAATGGAAGTACGTGACAGTCCCTGTTGGCCAGAAGGGTGCTGAGGAGCGGGTTTACCAGGGCCGGGAGAAGCATCAGGCGAGGGCTTTCCTTCTCATCCTCGCCCACGGCTCCGGTGGCCGCGTCGGATCGGTCCCCGTCGGTGCGGTCCATCCCCAACCTGGCGGTAAGCGATATCTCGGGAAGCGAGAAGTGAGTTCCTTCAGGATTCTCCTGGAGCTTGGGTGCCAGACCCAAAATGTTCAAGATGTACTTGAAGGCGATGAGGGCGATGATGGATCCGACGTCGACGGCACTCAGTCGAGACACGGGGACTGGGAGAGAGGCGCGCTTCTTGCCCGTACAGCGGAAAAGCCGCCAAGGTCTTGAATGAACCGATGCAAAGAGAGCCATGACAAGGACACAGCGCGACATGACTCGCCATGAAGGCGAATGCGGCATGAAGCATGGCAGCCTGCCAGGCAAACAGAACAGGACATACCGTCATTGTGGCTGGATAATTAAGCAAAGACGTAATGAAAAGGGCCGTGGCCGTCACAATAGGTGTCCCTATCCAGCCAGTACCTGGTTCACGGATCCTTGGACCAAGAACGACCGCGTGTGCAAGCCCAATGTGCTGTTCTGCTCGACAGCAGAGCGACATCAACCCCCATCCCTGCATACTATTACATCCCTCACAACGACAACGCCGCCCCGGGCCCCTTCACGGTTCAACGTCAACCCCAAAGGATATTCAATCTTCGCCACCCCTTGGCCGGGGGTTCGATGGTCTCTGGATTTTCCTCCGCAATCTGAATGAATCCAAGAATAGGGATATCCTGAAGGGAGACCAGCTTCGTCTTTCGCCAGAACTTGTACCCAAAATAGAGCATGAATATGAGCGGGATGTTAAAGTACGACGACACAAAGCTCTGGGGGGTCCAGTTATCCTTGGTGAACACGTAGAATCCGCCGGTGAGCAGCAGAATACTAAACGACACCAGGGCGATCCAAGCCGCGTACGGTTGGAAGGGTCCTTTCCAAGGCAGTCGGTCCCTGCTGATGTTCTGCTTCTTACAGCCGTAGTAGAATCGGAGGTATACCAGCTCCATGTTGATCCAGTGGACCATGGAGCCGACCGAGACGAGGTCTTGCAGCCATTCGAAGACGACTGAGGCAGCGGATGAGAGCGTCATGTACCCCAGGAGCATAACGGACCCGACCGCGGCAACAGACATCCAAGGAATCCCAAAGCGGTTCAAACGGGTGAGGACCCTCGGGGCGTGGCCGTCTTGAGCAAGCCCATACAGCGTTCGAGTCGCGACAAGCATTGCTGCGTTTCACGTCAATCAGACTGAGGCCCTCGTCCGTTTGATGGTTGGCTCAATGGATTGGGCATGTGCTTGCTTACCAGAATTACCAGCGCTCCATGCACTCGTCACCACGGCAGCATTGATGATGGAGGGCACAACCTTGATCCCGGCGTTCGTCGCCGCAATCGCAAACGGCGAGGCTCCAGCATCTCCCGACCGCGCCATCAGCCCCTTGTCGGCAGACGATACGGTAAGCCCTATGAAGAAGACGGTGATGACGAAGAAGATCATGGTTCTCCAAAACACGCGCTTGGCGGCCTTGGGGATGTTGTGACGCGGGTTCTGCGTCTCGGCTGCCGCAACGGAGACGTTTTCGACATTGGAGTACGCATACGCTGCGCTGCTCATGACACGCCAAAAGCCGAGGAACCGGCCCCAGGAGCCTCCAATGCCAAGGAACTGAACAAAGGGCCCAGGGTTTCTCCAGTACCGAAATCCGATGGGCTCGCCCCGCGGGCCTGCGCCAACCGTGATGCAAAGACTCTGTGAGATGGAGTTAGGGGCGCGTGTCCCGCTTTGCGTCTGTGACGCTGATGGGTGAGGGCTTCTCACCATGATGTTCACTCCAACGATCAACGCAATCTTCATCATGGCAAAGGCAAATTCCAACTCGCCATAGATGCTGATCAGGCACATGTTGCTCAGGACGAGGAGGCCGCCGAGGACAGTGATCCACACCGCGTGGTTTATGGGAGTCCAATAGTCGATGATGACCGCGCAAGCTACCATCTCCGCGGGCAGCAGGATGGCGTTCGCATAGACGCTGTTCCAGCCCTGCGCAAACGAAAGCGCGGGATCGACAAACCATTCCGCGTGCCGGATTATGCCGCCAGAGAGAGGAGCAAGGGCACTCAGCTCGGCCACGGAGAAGACGACGCAGCAGATAAGCAGCCCGACGATGCAGTAGGAAATCAAGATACCCAACGGCCCGCCCCGCGCCAGGGCTTTGCCTGTTCCCAGAAAGAGGCCGGTGCCAATCGTTCCGGCGAGAGCTATCATTTGAACATGGCGTTGCTTGAGGCCCCGTTTCGTGCTCGTCAGCTCGGAGAAGGCGGCGGCAGCCCTTGCGTTGCCCTCTTCTCCTAGTTTCGTAGGGCCGGCCGCATTGTTACTATCCTCAACCGTTATCTCATCGACACGGCGCCCATGCATTTCGATGTTATGTGGCATCTTTCCGGCGGTAGTGGCGAGGCTCTTGCGAGCGAGTGTGAGAGGCACCAGACAACACGTTCGAGAAGCGAAGACGCAGGCCCCGAGGTCGCACCAGAAGGGAGTTTCCGAGAATTGACAAAGCAGGCAAAGCGAACACGACCAATTGGAAAGTATGAGAGCAACGTCGAGTACTTGTAACAAGCAGCAAAGAGCTCATCTTACCAGGGACCCCCCACGCCGATGATGCGTTGGCCAGTGTTCGGCCCTTCAGTGCTTCAAGCCCTTCATCAAGTGGCCGGGTTGCCATGGTCTTCCCCGCCCCCACAGACAGGAAGTGGGCCTTGAACGGCTTCCTCGTACTCGGAGTGGTGATTGATTGTTGAGGTTGGCCCGTCGTCGGTTGGTTGGTTGCACAACGTGCATCCAACATCACACCCCCGAGTCCAAGCATTACAAGCAAACAGCACACCTTAGCCCAATATTCAAATGACCAGTCAATAAGACCCTGGGCAGCGAGCCTCCAAAAACTCTAGAGTCTGAACCAGCAACACCTGAGACATGCGGAGATGCCTGACTGGCGTCAGCTTGCCCTGGGGTATCGGAGCGAACCACCCATTTTCTCTGGGCCCCCAAATGATAAGAGGTCAATATGAAGGTGTCCCTTTGCGACATCAAATGCTGCTTGGCAATACTCTGTCGAGCAGATACCACAGCCGTTGTCATGAGCCCTCCCCCATCGACCTGCGGCTAGTCCAGCTCTCAGGACGCCGTAGGACCGCGCAGCATGGAGGCCATTAAAGACGTTGATGGTCGGTTGAGTGAAGGCCGAGGGCAATTTGGTAACGGGTTCGACTCCTCCAGTTCCTGACTTTGGCGTAGCAGAGGCATCCCCAACCACCAAGTTCGGAGCAAGTTTCTCGTTGTCATCTCACATGCATCATCCAACGACCTTGCCATTGTGCATCAACACAAGCTCCGGATCGCTTCGGCCCTCAACATGCTTCGGAGACACCCCGAATCCCTCGAGGCCTTCCTCCTCAGCCCATCGGTTCCACAGCATCTGCGCGACGGCGCCGTCCCGGGAGCAGCACGCGTACGCCATCGGCCACCGACTCCTCCCCAGCGAGTCCCTCACGCCTTTCGTGGCGGGCCTCTCGCTCACCAGCACGCCCAGCACGCCGTCCCCCCTCCAGCCCACCGGCGCGCCGACAAACGCGCCCTCCAGCTCGCGAACATGCTGGGGGCCGACTCGCTGAGCGCCGGCCTTGCACTGGACGAGGACCTTCAGTGGTTGGGGGAGCGACGGGAGCGTCCAGATGCCGACCAGGTCGATTCCGTAGTCTGAGGCGCCGCCTATCCGCTTGAGGAAGAAGCCATACTTTGACAGCGTCGCGGCAACGGTGTACTCGTAGTGTGTGCCCACAAAGACAGTAGATTTGTCGTGTAGGCCTGTGCGCTCGGCATACGCCAGAAAGCTGGTGAGATCCGAGTGCTGGGTAGACGGCGGATCGGGATATACCAGCTTGATGTCAGGCGGGCCATTGCCGTCAGGAGCCCTGCGGTGATCGTTGCGGTGCCATCTCGTTTGTGTGGGAAGGGCCACATGGCTGACAGAGCAGGTCGGAAGTTTGATCGGCCGTAGCAGCTTGCGGCCCTGCCTCAGCATCATTCGGCTGGTCTCACTCAATGGCTGTGCATTGCCGATGCACACGGGGTCTGGTTCCTGGACTTTTGGGCAAGTTTCTTCAGGTCGCGTGCGGTTCACTGCACACCAATTTCAGTATTATTACGAGTATGCACCAAGCGGGTCTTGCCAAATATAGAGTCTGGATCTGACCCACCTCCAACCTCGCCTGGCGACGCGATTCCTCGATCCCACGTTTCCCACCAAACAACGTGCCAACATCCAACATCTCTCCTCCGACGAACCCCCACGAAAACCCAGGTGCACCTCCACTCCTCCCCAAACCATGGGCTCAGTCGTCATCCCCCACCTCGCCTCGGGCTGGCACGTCGACCAGGCCATCCTCAGCGAGGAGGAGCGCCTCGTCGTCATCCGCTTCGGCCGCGACTGGGACGCCGACTGCATGCGCCAGGACGAGGTCCTCTACAAGATCGCCGACAAGGTCAAGAGCTTTGCCGTCGTCTACGTCTGCGACATCGACCAGGTCCCCGACTTTAACCAGATGTACGGTGCGTCTACGCCTCCTCCCTCCTTTTGTCTCCTTGGACAGGCGTTCGTGGAACGGGGACAGCACCTAACGGTCAGATGCAGAACTGTACGACGCGTGCACCATCATGTTCTTCTTCCGCAACAAGCACATCATGTGCGACTTCGGAACCGGCAACAACAACAAGCTGAACTGGGTGCTGGAGGACAAACAAGAACTCATAGATATCATTGAAACCATCTATCGCGGCGCCAAGAAGGGCAGAGGTCTCGTTGTCAGTCCCAAGGGTATGCTATCGCCATCCTCTTCAGCGTCATCGCGTTGGTGCACTGACTCCTCTGCGCGCAACAGATTACTCCACGCGGCACCGATACTAGACGACCGACCTAGAGGATGCCTACCTACCTTACCTCGCAGTATGAGCGATCCTCTATACCCCATTTCTATTAGAGTCGACGACGGTCTCAACATCAATTCCTACGGTGTGTCATGCAGCGACGATTCCAGGCGCTCTCCGTGGTGGATATTAACAGCACGATATGAGTGTTAGTCTTACTGAAATGAATTTGCCTTTTGGATCCTGACACGCTAATCGTTGTGTATAAGGACCGTAAGCTTTTTCTTTATTACCATTTTATGCAGATACGCCTTACGCCCCCGCTCGGCTCGTGCCACTGTCTCATCCGGATATGACGGGATCTTCCTGGCCATCCAATGTCCCTCCATCGTCGTAATATCAAAGGTATTGATCCATGGTGCGTAAACAACACAGCATCGGACTGTGATGAACCAACAGATTTCGAGGCTTGCGCTCTCGTCTCGTTACAAAAATTAGCCAACACAATGAACAGGAGTCTTGGTTCAAAATCTCCCTTTCAACTTCAAAGCACATCTCCAGGCCCTGACATCTTGGGATGGAACAATTTGCTCGGAATCCTGGGGGTGACTGGTGTTGCAGACGTTTCCCTCTGTCCATCGTCTCGGGACCTGCTCGTGAAACGTCGAGTGCCTGGTCGTGGACCCTGCTTAGGAGCCTTGATCATGCTCTCCAAAAAGAAAGACCCATCAGCGTTGCGAGCATCTGGCCTTTCGTCGTCTGCATCCGAAAGTCCCCCAGACAGGTACTCGTCGTCCGATGTCACCTCGCCAGCCATGTGCAGCTGGTACGAGGCGGGCGCGGACGGTGAAGTGATGGATCGTGAATGCAAACCTGGCCGCGAGGGCATGGCTGCGGTGAAGGCGCCAGGATTCATCGTGTTAGAAGCGACATCCCTAGGCATGGCCATAGGCCGGTCTGCAAAACCATTCTGGAACGACGTGTTGTTCGAGGCCTCGTGCAGGATGGGCAGAATTTGCTCGTCGTACAGCTCCGTACCAGACTCGAATGACTCTGGCGTATACTCTGTGATGGTTCGCGATGATCGGCCGTCGTCATCCGTGTGCGGACTCGAGGGCTCGTCAAAGAAGTCGTCGAGGCTGTCCAGTTTGGTTACCAAATCTCCAGCGCCAATGTCCAAGCGCCCGTCGTCGGAGAGCATGGTCTCGGTCCTATCCTGCACGTCAAAATACCCGTAAGGGAAGTCATCTGTGTGGAACTCGACTTCGGCAGTAGGTGTAGCCTCGGTAGAGGATCCCTCTGTGCTCTGGCACATGTAAAAGGCCGCGTGAATGTTGGATCGAGTCGCGTCCGTCTTCTTCGCAGGAACGGGGATGGCCCAGCCAGATGCTTCTGGAATACCGAACAGGCTTTGCGTTCGCTCATACTCCTTGCGCACAGCTTTGGAAGTGGAGCGCGTCATGCTCATCCGCAAATGGTGTTTGTCCATGTGGCTTCCAGACATGGTCATGATGTTGTCCAACACCTCCAGGGCGCCCATGCAAAACTCAGTCTGCAAAAGACGTAGCAAGGGCGAGATGAGGTCCGACCCATGCCCTGCCAGTTCTGGGTTGCGCATGTCAACCTCCGGAATGGCGACGCAGAGAATGCGCATGGTTTGAACCTTGACCCATGACAAGGAGTTGGTGAGTAGGCCAATCAAGAAAGTGATCATCTTAAACTCCAGTCGAGGCAGGTAGTACTCCTTGATGGCCATGAATAGATGGTTTAAGAACTCCCTGCTGTCTTGGTGCTTCCCGGATATGTAGTCGTCGAGGACCAGCCCGAGGCCCTCCAAGCCCTGTTTGTCGGTCTCCCCCAAAAGCATCCTTGCGGTCCTCAGGGTTTCTTCGCTCGGTGTTCCGCGTTCCAACTCGTTCAGGAAGCGGGGGAAATTGGCCAGGAGAGCAAAAAAGAGTCGACTGTCGTCGCCAATCAGGTTGTCGCCTGGGAGCTTAACCAACCTGTCCATGGTATCAAGTGTTGGTTGCCAGCACGCAGAAGATCTGAGGCCCTTGTATAGCAAAGGCTGAACCCCTTCAAACTGACCATCCCATCGGTCCGGCTGTCCATCCGCTATCAGCCTCCGCACATTCGGCGACCTGAAGTCGACTTTTCGGACTAGCTCATTGAGCATTTCCACAGCTTCGAGAAACTCTCGCTCGTTAATCGATTCCAGACACGCACAGGTGGTCCAGAACAGCTGCGGAAAGGTCAAAAGTTTATCAGGGTCCAGCTTCACAATGAGGGTCTTCAACGTCGTCAGGATCTCCATGGAGAACGACTGAATTTCCGGGTCCTCGTCGGCAATGGTGTTGGACAGCCTAGCGAGCATATCGCCGAGCATGTACTGATCCAGCGAAGTGAGGACGCAGCGGAAAATCTGGAAAGACCGGCAGGCCAAGTGCCGGACGGGGCATGAAGTGGCCCAAGTCAAGGACAAGCGACCCCACTGCTCCTTGATACCGGGGAATGTCGTCTCGAAAGTATTGACTACCTCTGCAGTCAAATATTCCATGCTTGGCGGAACCTTGTTGTCTTGATCGTCGACCTTGCCGTTGCTGTCCTCGTAACCCCAGACCACAGAACGGTCATGTCGTCGGATCAAGTCAACCAAATCCTCGACTGACCCCTTGCGCGTGCCTTGTGCTCGGTCGTCCATGCGTGAGATGACGAGCTCATGGATAAGATGTACGAGCATCTCCCGGGCCTGCTCTTGCACTAGAGGAGTGTAATGATCCCAGAGAACAGTGACCACCTGGAGAAGGAGCGGCACGTTGTCTGGTGTCAGATGCACGGGCGATACCATCAAGTCGACAAGCAGAATTAGTGACAGCTGGCCAAGTGAGAAGCCAGCTTGCTTCGTCCCGATTGGGAGAGCCTCGCTCAAGTCGGCACAGTACGGGAGGTTGTTGATGTCAGGTGGAGACGGCACCGCCTCTCTCTTCTCGTTAGGAACCATCGCCTTAGGAGTGATCTGCATGAGCAAGAACTCAACGACCTTGATACCCGGTGTGCTGTTTGTCGTGGATAAAAACACCACGACCTGCTTGGCATACTCGACAAAGTTTTGCTCGCGACGCTCCAGACAGAGCTGCATGATGAAGTCCAACACAAGACGAACATTTCCCGGGTACGGCCCTGAGGCTAGTGCCTGCCAGAGAGCTTGAACCTCGTGATGTAGCGCTCCACTGGACCTGATCGTAAGCTCCAACAAGTTCGCTAGGAGGACATACGACTCAGCCGTAGGACCGCCGTTTGGATCCAGCTTCAGTTCTATCGTCTGAATCCATGGAAGGACGACAGCAATCACGTTTCTCTGCGCTGCTGGTTGGACGTCTTTGAAGTAATAGGTGAATTCGGAGAAGATGTGGAACGCGAGATCCGTGTGTTGCTTGGCGAGTCGTTTAGAAATTTCGAATTGCGCCAGTTTGTAGACCGCCTGAGTCTTGTCTGAGATGCTTATGTCGAAATCCTGAATCTTGGAGTTCCGCTGTTGACGTGCCTCCAAAGAACGAAGCACGGTCGACGACTTTGACCTGATCTCGCTCTGATCGTTTCCAAGCGTGTATAGACAAAGGCCAAGGAGTTTCCAAAACGGACAGGGATAGTGGCTCTGCTCTTGCAATACCTCAATGGTGACCGCGAAATAGCTCTCGAGCACCTTGGGCACGTCTGCCAAGTAACATCTGGCAATACAATGCTCAAGAAGATATGGGTATTCTTGGTTGTGGACGACCAAATTCTTCAAAGCCCTGCGCCCTGTGACATTCATCCTGTCGCTGCCTGAGTTGAAGATTGCCTCGATCCAGGCGAGCATCCGACGTATGTCAAACTGCAGGGTAACGCCGCTTTCAGTGGTGACACTAATGGGTCCGCCACAGAGCGCAGCCATTGCACTGAGCGCTGCAGTTCTCAGGTTGCGCTTTTCGATCTCCATGGCGGCTGTGGCGGTTCCGCGTTCCCCCATTGATTGCTGGTCAATGAGCGACTGGCGCATTGTGTCCTCTCTCGCCCGTATCTGCGTCTGGTTCGGAGAAAAGCCGCACCAATCTTCCATCAGGGAGAACGCAGACTTTCGGGATTCGAATGTCATCCATCGTGATGGGTCCTTTGTCCTGTTGATCCCCTCAAATAGCACCTCCATCAGCCCGCAGTAATGCCGCCTCAGCTTCTGGAACTCCCAGTCCATCTGAACTTCTCCATCCATCAGGAACAACTTCAAATCTTTGGCGTATGACGTCAAGGTACCAAGGAAGAACTCGGACTGATACACTTGAGGCTCCCGGAGAAAGTGGGATGTCAACTTGAACACATGTGTAATCTCTGTTCGGAGTAGATCCATCTTGCGATTTCTTCTCGGAGTGCTGTTGGTTCGCTGATGGATTCTGGCGCGTGCGTCGTCATTGCACCGGGAAGCTTGGCCCTGGAGCTCCTCTAGCAGGGTCCGATAGATGTGAATATTGATGGATCCCATGGCGACGACAACAGCGTCCCGTACGGAGGCCGAGGATGCGGAGAGCAGAGGAATGAGATACTTGAACAGAGTTCTTGCCGTCACAATCTTATCGGTGGACGCAGGCTTCGACGCCTTTCGAGTGTGCTGCGCATCCTTTGCAGGGGTGGGAGGCTGGTTTCCCGGATCCGCGAGGGTCGTGCAAGCGAAGATGAGATAGAGTTTCCATTGCTCAATCAGAACTTCGGGTTGAGTCGCCGGCGATCGCACTGGCATTCGGCCATTGCCCTGCTCACCTCCATAGTAGAGGCCTCGGGTCGGTTCGGATAGAACGACAATCGGTTTGTATAGCTGGAGTATGCGATTGCAAATCAAGTCTCGGCATATAGCGACGGCGAAAGGACATTTGTCAAAGGATATTCGAATCAGATTCGGGAATATTTTGAACCACAGTGTAGTGTCGTAGGTAACATCGCTGGTGCAGAGTTCAACCACGACGCCTTTGCTGTTGTTGTTCTGCAGCCCTCGTTGCAGCCTGCTGCGTTCGGCGACGGACAGGTGCTCATCGTTGAAATCCATGACTTGATTCGAGTCGTTCTCCAGAATGTTGATCAACCTGAGTGTTTCTTTCTCTTCCTCTTTGCCGAGCGCCTTATCAAACTCGGTGATGAGACGCAGAACCGTGACAGCAAAGTGACGGACTCGTCGCGATTGTGAGCACAGGAAGAAGAGGCCATGGGCCTCTGCCTGATCAACTTCCGCCCAGATGCTGGACAGATCCAGCTTCAAGGCTCTCTTGTCCGACGCACTGGAATCCGACTGGTTGGCCGCCGCATCCCTTGTCTTTTGCCTGATTTCCTCTATCCAAATTTGGAGCAACTCGACGTAGAGCCGCAGGGTGTTTTCGATATGACCCGGACCAAGCATACCACCATCAGACATGGTCGAATAACGGTCGTCAAAGTTAAAAATGAAACGAGCAAACCCCATAGTCACCTGCTGCGCGTGGGAGTGCCTGGCAATAGCCTTCAAAGAATTGGCAGAGGATTCGGCAATATTATACTGAACATGAGCTGTGCCAGTGCACAGGAGATTGATCAGGGAGTTGAATGGAATGTCAACTGACAAGCATCGGGGGAGTGCTTGGACGGCCACGTGCAGAAGCTCGTAGAATGCTTGCTTTTGATCCACCGCGTTTTGGTGTTCATCGCG
The DNA here is from genome assembly GCA_002916505.1 of Tolypocladium paradoxum. Taxonomy (NCBI): domain Eukaryota; kingdom Fungi; phylum Ascomycota; class Sordariomycetes; order Hypocreales; family Ophiocordycipitaceae; genus Tolypocladium; species Tolypocladium paradoxum. The sequence continues at coordinate 104,190 of PKSG01000350.1, read as the reverse complement.
GCGAGAGAAGTTGAACGACTCGGTAATCGGCGTCTTCGGACCAGGGCTATTGAACTTTTCGTCCAAGGCGGCCTGTCCGCCAAACGTGTTGTCACATGCAATGGTTATTTTACCGAGTATTTGGCAAAATTGTAGGTAGTATTCGCGAACCCCGTCGCCCAAGACGTGTGTGAGAACGGGGCGTGAGATGTTCTCCTCCTTGGGGATGGCGGTGGGACTCGACAACGGGCCGTACCTGGGCGACGACAAGACGGGCGAGGTTGGCAGCCGTTCAGTCGAGGAATGAGCATCGTAGAATTGTGGAAACGGGGGCTGGCCCTGCTCGCCTTTCTCCAGGTCAGACATGATGCACAGGAAGGCTCGGATGCCAACAACAATCCTATCGGGGTCCAGTTGTTCAACCCTCAACTCTTTGTTGGCGACAAACAGTTCGGCATTGATGAGCGGGAAGATGACCGTTCTAAAACAGTATTCGGGGTATTTGAACCCGATGATCCGGATGACTTGGATCAAGGGTTCCGTGACTGCCGGGTCAAACGATACCAGGCTGCGCTTCGAGGACGGCAGGACCAGCTTCATCACGTCATCCAATTTCCTGATGGCACTCTGGAAGTTATCGTTGGTGCGGTACAGGTAGGTCCAGATCAACCGAGATATGACCTGAAGGCAGAGCGGCTTGGTGAATCGATCTTTCACCTTGGTATGCAGAGACAAGACCAGTTGAAGCCACTGTGATCCAAAGCTGTCGGGGGACGACACGCAAAGCATTGTCGATGTCAAGGGAAACGCAACTGTCCAATGTCGTGGTTTGATGAACATTTGTGCTAAGCGTGGACCGATCGCGGCGAGTACCTCGGACCATTTGGGGTGCATCAGATGGCAGTTGCTGGCCTTTGCGGCGATCGGCAGGAGAAGCATGTCGATGACCTGACAAAACGCCGTCTTGACTCTCGGGCCGTGGGACCGGTTGAACAAGCGGCCCAAAGAGACGAGGAAATCGCACGACTCTTCCCAAGCACCCTCGGGAGAGATCTTGACCCGCAAGTGCTTCATTCCGCCCAGCACAAGGTCTACCTTTCCTTCAGCATCGCGGCCAGCAGATGACGTGGGATTCTTGATTGCCCGTTCTTGAAGACAGCTGTCCAAGTCTTCGATGAATCGCCTAGTGACTCCGGAAAAGTTGATATCGCTCATGTGTCCCAATAGTTGCGCGAAGAGGTTCCAGTTGGCGAGTTTCAGGGGTGAAATCATGAGCTGCTCGGTGTCTGCGATTTTGAGCTGCCCGAAGATGATGCTCTCCAGCTTGTCCTCCATCTCAGGGGTGATGGATGCTAGGTTGCTTTGGCAGATCACCTCGAGAAGCACTCGGCAGAGGATGTAGATGGAAACAGTCGATCGACGCTCTTGCTGAGCCACATATTCCTGTTTTGAAGACATGGTCGCGCAGTTTGGCGGTCCATTCTCAGGGCCCCCTGGGCCAGGTTGTAGTGGCTCTGTGTTCCTCCGCAACAGAGGGCCTCCGGGTTGGGCGCTGCGCATCTGCTGAAGCTGGCCCCGAGCTTCGTTTGCGGCGTCGCTTTTGCTCTTTCTCCACAACATCATCGAGTCTATTAGAGCCTTTGGCTTCGGACTGGCAATGTGGCCGAGGGCGACGATCAACTGGTCAAAGGCCGGGTCAACCCCGGGTCCACATATGCGCTCGATCTGCGGTTCGGGGTCGAAGGGAACGGTGATGCACTCGGTCAGCTTCTCTTCGGCTTGAGCAATGAACTGGGAATAATCAGCGAAGCACCAGGCCAGGGTCTAACAAATTCACATACCGACGTGAAGAGCACGTGCAGCGCATACTCGCCCACGGTCTTCTGGTCGTCTCTATGGTGTCGGGAGGAGTGTGATTGGTGTGTTGGCTGGTCGCGTCGTGACTTGCCGTGCATCATTTCGAGTTTGCGCTGGCCAGCAGCTTGCGGCGACATGTCCGCGGCAGATGCCGACCTCTCCATCGCAAAGCCGTTGGAATTCGACCCCATCGACCCGCCCAAGGCAGTTGTTGGCCGCGAAGAGATGCCGCCATCGGCCTCCAATCGGGCCGCCACCGACTGCATGTCTGGTCGTTCGAACCCGGCGCCAGCAGCGGCGATCATCTGAGGGCTGAGAGGGCCAGCGGAACTGGCGACACTGCCATTTCTCGAATGCTGGAACCCATGCACTATAGACGTCTGGCGATGATGCCCGTAGACTGCGCTCTTATTGGGGTCGACGGCTCGTTCGATTGCCCCTCCTCCTATGGCCTGACGCGACGGCGGGGCGTGACTTCGAGGAGACGTCAAGATGGGAGCCGGCCGAGGGAACTTTTCGGCCGATGACTCTCGCGAGTGGGCAGGGAAACGCGACGGGTTCGGGGCGAAGGCGTGGGGGCGGACTGTCTGATCCCAGAGAGCCTCGTGCTCTACTTCGTCGTCGAGCCTCGACACGGACCGCGCCGAGAGCTTCAGCGCGTCCTGGAGGTGGTCCGGCAGCGGTTGAGACGGGGCTAAGGACGGGGAACTCGTGTCAGCGATTCGTGTCTCTGCTTGTGAGACACGAGACGTCGATCCAGAGGTGTCGTGCGTGTTTGGCAGACGGGGCAGTCATGCCAAAGTGCTGTGTTCCTCGAGGGAGGGGGAGGAGATAAGAGCTCGGCGGCACAACACGAGTTTCAAGCAGCCATCCAAGCAAGTGTGGTACTCACTCACCCATCTCGAATCGGACCAGGGCCCAACTCCCAATGGTCTAGCGCTGCGCATGCGCGGCTAACGTTGCATCACAGCGGGCGAGTGCAGTCAATGGCAGCGACGATGGGATATCCGAGACATCGGCTGTTCGAAGCATAAAACGGCAAACGTGAGGCCTCTGTGCAGTGGGTAAGGTACGGATAGCTATCCGTACGAAGTAGTGCTCCGTAATCCGTACTTGATGACAGCGGCCAATGGACCTCAGTACGTATTAATTAAATGGCATTCCACCAGCACAATGACGCCGCGTTGATGCATGGGGTTGCATCAGTGCGTTCTTGGTTGGGCTCCAGCTGCCTTGCTGAGCGGCGTGCCTGACGGTGGCAAGCCATGCTTAGTCATGCAGCCAGTGCACCAATAGATCCCAAATGCTGGCCAACTTTTGATTGTTTTGATTCCTTTATTGGTCTGCTTTCCTGTCCCCTGATCCCTCCCATCATTGCGCTGGGCTATCGATACTCATGAAAGCCATCGAGAGAGCCAGGACGTGGGATTAAGGTCGGGTCGAGACTGAGCAGGCAGAAACGGCTGCACTCCGAAGATGGTTGCAAGTTCAAAAGACCTAGCTAGATGATTTTGATTGGAGGAAATGGCATCCGCCGAGAGGCAAGAGGTCCAGTGTACCCATGTTTAGGTGTATGCGGAAGTGGGTGAGATGCGATGGCTAAGCTTCACGGGCGAAGAAATAGGACATTTACCATCTCCCAGCCTGCAAGCCTACCTCGCTGGTACCTTAGGTAGAGTGCCCATGTTCCAAGCCTTGGCCTGTGCAATTAAGCCTTCCAAGTGAAATCAACAAGAGCCGATGGCTCGGCATTTTGGAGTCTTCCAGGACCCCGCGCACTCCGGATTTGTGCATACCTTGCAGTCCGTGGACCATCGAGCTGCCTGGTTGGGCCACTGAGCGTTCACGAGATTGCAATTTTCTTCCGTGTTGGTCAGGTGCGTGTTTCGTCTCATGCCAGACTCGGCTATACGAGCTGGCACAGGCTGGGCCTGGTTCATGGGCTCCCGTCAACCTCGGCACCGCACCCCGCACAGATCGGGCCCAGGCTTGCGGGGAGATGTGCCACGCATCCACAATCATCGTCGAGAGTTGATAGTACCTAATGCTATGAAGCCTGTCTCTGTTAGAGAGGCGGGAGCTCGCGGGATGTCCCAAGAACGGATCGAGCCAGAGTCGGAGTACTGCGACGCGCGTCAGCTTCCGTATCCTGCCGAAGCCACGCTCCAGCACTGCACGGAGACGCCGCGTCCGCGTGGAGGTGGCACCTCGCGAAAGTGCGCGTAAGCAGCAGAAGCACGCACCGGAATATCGGAATGGCCCCCGGCCGTTGTGGCGCCACAGGCACCAACCAGTCAGGGCTTCCGCGCCTGTCTTGTACTACGAGGGTACCTTAAACATGAGCTGACCCCCGGGGCCATCCTAGTCCCACGGCCTCTCGGCGATTGTCCCACGGCCTCCTTGCCAAATCGGTCATGCGGATAAATGCCGGACGAGTGTGACTTTAGGCCTAGACCATTTTCCTAGTAAATCGAGGTACCGCGCGTCTCATCGTAATGCCGAGAGTTGCCACAACGCGAAACGCGGGAGACTCGTTAAGGTACGCGATGTCTCGCATCTTCACATCACAGCCGGCCTCACAAAGCATGACAATACAAGAGGCAATTCAAGTATCACAACAAGCCTCACAGCCGGCATCATAAGTCATGGCATAAGGCGATCTTCATATTCATAGGCCACTCCTACAGGTCTCTCCATTACAGCAAAATACAGTGGCAAATGCAGGCCAAGGGCAGAGTCAACCAAAGCGGCCGCCGATACGGCGCCAGGCCTCGCGCAAGCGGCCGTACGAGCACTTTGAATAGCCTCATCAACACCAATTGACGTTTCCCACCTAACTTCACGATGTACACTCGTTGTAACGCGACTGTCTAATACTGGCTGTAACCTACTTCGATTTTTGTGCGAGTCACACACAAATTGAAGTGGGGTGCGACATAATACCCGATTTGGCAAGTAGGCCGTGGGACAATCGCTGGGAGGCCGTGGGACTAGGTTAAGGTACCTTAGGTAGGTACCTACGTATTAGGTGGGCACCTACTTGTAGGTACCTTATGACCCATGATGCTACGGGCAGCACCGCAACCGACTGCATCGAAGGAACACATAACGCCATCTGGCAGCTATT